>JAVJIF010034016.1:0-164887 GCA_038442645.1 Agave tequilana | reverse complement strand
GGCAAGTCGACTAAAGGAGGCTGCGTTTCAAAGGACTGCGTCTCAAGAGGGGAGTTAGTTCGACTGGGTCAATAGGGTAGTCGACTAATAGAACTGCGTCTCAGAAATAGGCTGCGTTTCAAAAGGGGTTAGTCGACTTATCATGGGGTCAAGTCGACTAATACTGTGTAACAGAGAGCAGGAACAGCTTTAAGAGTTTGTGATCTTTGTTGATAAAAATACAAGTTATCCGAGTCTTTGGCGAGGAAAAATACTCGCCTAAAGGTTCCTTGCTGCGTCCAACGAAGGGAAGTTCGGCCCCAATCCAAAAGGAGGGTACCGGCCCTAAGTCTTGCCGCCGGAGAAGAACACGGCCCCAATCCAAAGGAGAGGCCGGTTTTCACAAGGTGATGGAGAGAAGTTGAAGGTGCAAGTCTAGTTCAAGTTGGCAAAATGGGATTTTGCAAACGGTGCAACGGGGAGTGACGAGATAGCTAGTATGAAGGAGCTCGCCGTGGAGGTGAAGATGGTATACTTGGTGGTGGCCAAGGAGGAGTAGGTGTGGTGGAGATGAAGGAGGAGTTGGTGGAGGTTAAGGCTTTAGTGAAATGGTGAAGAGAGAAAAAAATGAAGTGGAATGGAGAAGGAAAGGAATTTATAGGATTTGGATTAGTGAAGGTGATGCAAATAAATAAAAGAGAGGGGGTTTTTGTAAATTGGGGGATTAGGGGTCTCTCTTGGCCACTTGGCCGGTTATGATGATGAGAGGGGAGTGGGGATATCTTGGAAAAGGCATTTGGAAGAGAAGGAATTAATGAAGAGAGAGAAGGGAGAATATAATATTGTAGCACACCTTTTAAAACAAAGGAACCAAAGATGAGAACTTGCGTTTCTCCCATTCAAACGCAGCACCCAAACCTGCGTTTAGGCCAAAATGGGCCAAACGCAGGGATTAAAGCCGCGTTCAGGGAAAACATGAAGGCTGCGTTTAACAGAGGAGAGAGAAAGTCATGATGACTTGATGGGATTTGATCTGAAGTGCATTAAATGCAACATGGGGAGGATCTTCACAATAAATGCAGAATCCCAGGTAGGTGAGATCCGCGTTTGAGGAAGGAGAGAGAAAATGGGGGAAAAGACAAAGTGGAATACATGGGGCAATCTCCTCGGTAACTGGGAAAATACCAAAAAGCTCCGGAAAGGCCCAAAAATAAAGTAGTTCGGAAAGTTTCCCAAAAATTCTCAAAAATCATAAATATTATAAAATGATTTTTGGTGAAATCGATTTTCAAAGATTCAATCTCATTTTCAAGTTAAAAATCCTGAAGCCAACCGTCAATCTCGGTATACACCGGATTGGCCGGGTTTTCAATAAATTCAGAAAATTCTCAGAAAAAGTATTTAGATGGGAAATGTGATTTTAAGAAGTAATGTCAAAAGACACTTTTAGTAATTCCAAACCGTTTGTAAATTAAAAATCCGGGAATCGGTCACGGAACTGGCCGACACCGGTTTTGAAGATTCACAACTTGATTCAGGAAGATCCAGAAAATCATAGAAAATCTATAATATTAGAAAAACGACTTTTAAAACTAAAATCGGTCAAATCAGATTACCAGAAAGACTAAATCGAGCAATAACCTGAGATCGGGTCCCCGGTTCAGACTAGGGCTGACTCTGGGTCCGCGAATCCAAATCCCACACAAAACAAATCACACTCATAATTCATAATACAAAACAAATACAGGAAGTAATTCAAAAATATGATCGAGAATCTGAATACGCAACTAAGTACGTATTCAGGAGCGCGGGTGTTACAGCCGGTCGACGGGGCGGTCGACCAACAGGCCAATCTGGCTCCCAACGGCTAGTTTTTCTAGCCCTATAAAGTGGGGTTTGGGGGGCTGTTTTCTCTAAGATTTTAAGTGGATTTTTACACCAGTTTTACTTACTCTGTCAAGAGGTTTTCTCCACTTATATTAGAGCCAAATATTTTCAATCAAAAGGGGAGTTTATCAAGAGTGTTTTAGAAGTGATTTTTTTGAGTTTTCCTCCATCATTTCAATCCTTGTTTTCTCACACAAACACTTGAGCTATCCATTGCTATACCAATCCTATAGGGATCTTTGTTGTGAGAGGATTTTAGGTGATCAAAGTGTTGTGATCACCAAAGTTCTTTTCTTGTACTTTGAGGAGGCGGACTTGCGGGTTCGCGGTGTTTCGAGTTCGTGTGTGAACTCGGTGTTTGAGGTGCGGCCTCGGCGAGCTTGTGGGCTTGCGGTGTGTACGGGACTAGAGAGTCCAAGAGTTCTAGTGGGAACTCCTTGTAGGTGTTGCGGCACCGAGTGATCCGGTGGGATCGGTTTATAGTGAAAATCCTTCAAGTGTTGAAGGCGGGGACGTAGAGCAAGTGTGCTCGAACCTCGAAACAAATCTCCCGTGTTTGCGATTGCTCACTCTCTATCTCTTACTCTTGTTTATATCTTGCATGCTTTTATTGTTTTCATCTTATATGCTTGATATACATGTGTGTGCTCATATTGTATATGCTTGGGGATTGTTTGCTAACACTAGTATTCAACCAAGAGAGCCAACGCGGCACCTCAACTCTTATTTAGAGGAATCTTGAGGAGTTAGTCCAGAGCCCTTCACGGGGAATCCGGCTATACTCTTGTGTTATACGTGGTGTTTAGTTTAATAAGTTTTAATTTGCATTAAATAAGTTTTTAATTCCGCATTAATTGACCATAAAATTAGCCATCACCTATCACCCCCCTAGGTGATTTACAATTTGTATCAGAGCCAAGTGCTCTTGATTTGGGTCTTACAACCTAGAGTTAAAGATCCTCTTTTTATAGCTAATCACAATATTTGTACACACACCATGGACTTCATGACACCTCCCACCTTTGACATCCTTAACATCCAAACTTGGAAGGTTAAGATGTCTTTATACCTCAAAGCCCTAGGCATTCATTTTTATTTTGTCACTCCTGGAGATTCTTATTGTTTAAATGGCAAATAATGAGGCTAATGCAAAGGCCATTCATGCTTTGAAGAGTACCCTAAATGATGAATATTTATCTAGGGTTACTAACATGATTCGGCTCTTGTAGTTTGGAACACAATTCTCTCCCTTGGCAAAAAAGAACAATACTATGTGGGGAGCGACTCGGATGTTGGAAGTGACGCTTCCAACTTGTGCTACATGGTCCAAGGGGATAACCCCCTTGAGGTAACTACCGAATCCGAGGTAGAAAAGGATGTTGAAATGCCTTATAATGAACTAGCATCATTTTGTCAACAACTCTTAGAAAAATATAAATTGCTTAAGAAAGAAAATAAGAAAATGAAAAATAAATTTGATTGCATGTTAAAAGAAAATGTTTCCTTTAAACAAAAAGTTGCATGCATTGAAAAAGAAAATGAGAATTGAAAAATGAGAATGTTTCCTTGCTTTCTAAATTAAATGATCTTTGTGAAGGAAACACCATTTTGAAAAATAAAGTTGTTTTGGTGGAAAAACAAAAAGAAGTTGCTTTAAATGAAAACACTTCTTTAAAAAGAAAAATTGTTGAAAAAGAAAAAGAAAATATTTCTAAAAAGAATAAGAAAAATGATTCTCATTCTCACCATGCTTTACATGCCACCATTGATAAAAGTGAGATTAAAAATTTGAAAAATAAAATTGATAGTTTGAGCTCAACTTTGAGCACATGTGCATTTAATCATAAAAGACTGGAATCCTTGTTTCAAAAGAAACAAGTTCCCCATGTTCATGCACATCATCCACATCATGCATATGCACATTTTGCACACCATGATCACACTCATACAAATATGCATCCTAAGGTGTACAAATGTACACATTGTGGCCGCAAAGGCCATTTAGCAAAATTTGTTATGATAAGATAAATGTTTTAATTTTTGCTAATAAGAAAAATATTTGGGTTCCTTACAAGACTAACCCCCAAGGACCCAAAAGAAAATGGGTACCAAAATCCCCACCTTGTATTTTTGATGTAGGTGAGGGCTCTCACATGATGTGAGAGGATTGGTGCCTTGGTGGTGGATGCATGGACTTGATGGATATATTTGATGCACCGCTATCAAGGAAGTTTGGTGGGACAACTACCATGTTTGGAGATTTAGAGCATAGTTCTTTAGTTTCGTAACTATCTCTAAAAACTCCTACTTTATTTACATGCTTATTCATATATGATATTTTTAGCATGTTCATTTGTTTTGTGCTTCATGTGGTAAATACTTGTTTAAATGTAGTTTTTATCAAAACTTGGATATATACGTGTACAAGTAGTGAGTAACAATTGATTCATATATGTTTGCACTTCATGTTCATTTGTACTCACTATATGCACATGTATAGCCTAGTTTTGATAATTTTCTCATTTACACTTGTTTTGCCAATTTTCATGTTTTAAGCCTCATTGATTATTTTTATGAAAAATGCTAATTACATAATTTTTTGTACACTCACACTTTATTTGTTTATTCATGACTTTGTTTCATGATTACTTTTGAGCCTTATAGATTTCGAGTGTCGCTTCTTGTGTATTTAGTATGCTTCATGGATATATATATATATATATATATATATATATATATATATATATGGATTCATGTTTTTGAAGGATCTTTAACTAGTTTTCAAAATTATCTTTAACTAGTTATTATTCTTCATTTGGTAGTGTTTTCACTATAAAAATATTTTCAAACATTTGTTTTTGAAAACCCATACCTACACCGTCATGGGAGGAAGGATGGACGATTATGCCTTGTATGCTAAAACTATATATCTTTTATCTTGTGCATAAAAGGGTGGTAGTTTTTAGTTATATACTTGATCTCAATGATATTTTTTTGTATATACTCATATATATATATGTTTCCTATATATGTATGCTTCATAATTTCCATAATATCAATTCCTATTGGTATTTTCATTCTCATACATATATATGTTTTGTTTGTACTTGAGTTAAAATCGATTTACATATTTAAAGCACAAAATTTATTTTTGCTAAGCTTGATTCAAATCTTTATTTTTCAATTGGTTTCTAAATTGATATTTTAATAAGCTTATGCATTATTTTTAAAATTGGTATTTTTATTGATATCAAAAATGTGCAATAATCTTCAATTGGTATCTATTGATTGCAATTGGTATCAAAATAATTTACAATAATTTTCAATGGTATCATTATGATTCTATTTTGATTAAAATTCAAAATTTGTAATGTTTATTTACAATTGGTATCTTAAAATTTGAATGATTTACAAGTGGTACCTTTAAAAAAAAAAATTTATATGATATCTTAAAATTTGATTACAAGTGATATCTCAAAATTTTTTTTATTGAGGATAATTCAAATTTTGTTTTAATTTGAAATTTTGAAAATTAAAAATGTTTTGATTTGTATTGCCTATATGCAAGGGGAGCTTAACATCTCTTCTACATATAGATTCATGTTGAGTGCATCTTATATTGAGGACCTTAACAACTCTTCTTTATGCGGTACACGTGTGTAAGGGGAGCTTCACATCTCCTCTTATGCATTACATATTATGCGTTATGTGAATTAGGGCTTGTCATCCCTCTTTCATGTAATGTATATGTGTAGGGAAGTTAACTTAGCGTCTTCCTCTTCATGAATGTATATCACATATATCTATTTATTGATTTGTTTGATTTCACCTCTTTGTTGATTGTTTTGTTTCTAACAAAAAGGGGAGAACATTGTTTTATTTTTACTTTCACCCCTTTGTTGATGATTGACAAAAAGAGGGAGAAGTATTTTAGTATATATGCATGTTTTCCTTTCTTTATTCATAAAGGGAGAAGGATTTATGTTTATGCATATATGTTTTGTATTGCAAATAGGAGAAAAAGAATTTGATGAGTTTTATGCTTGATTGGCATGTTTATCTCCTTGTATTTGCATACATGTTTATGTGCTTTCATTGCATATTTATTATTTATTGTGATGCATGAGTTAAGGGGGAGCTTCTTTGAAGCTTTACTTTAATCCATGCATATATAACTCCATGAGTTTATCATCATCAAAAAGGGGGAGATTGTTGGCCCAAAGGCCTATCACTCTAGTTTTGATGATGATCAACTCATGTAGTTATCGTACTAATGATCTTGTGTTTATTTAGTTTCAGATTTGTGATCAAGATCTTAGTAGGTGTGTAGCTTCAACAAAGGATTTAAAGTCAAGTTTTGGAGCTAGCACGGTTTGATTCAAGAGCTTGTGCATCAAGACCACATCAAGTACTCAAGAGGAGTCTAGCTCTATGGATCGTGTTTGGACCAAGTCAAGAAGATGAGAAGACTTCAAGTGAAGACTTCATCAAGACTTGTGTCTAGGTTTATTTTATAAGATTTTTTTTTTTAGATAAAATGTAAAGGATAGAATAGTTGGTGGATTGCTCAAGTATATATATACACACACACTTGATTTAGATGAGTTTTCATAAAAGAATTTTTATTTTGAAAAAATACAAAAGAGTTTTCTTTTTGAAAAATACCGGTTTGGTTTTTAGACTTCATATATACATGTGTTTTTAACCCAAAACCAAATTTAGAGCTTAATGTCAAAAACATAGATATTTCATCATGTTTGTGTAATGGATCATATCCATACACTCTATACTTTAAAAGAGTTAAAATATCTTATTTTTGTATTTGGAGAAGTTTTGGAAAAAACAATTTTGAAAAATACAGTTTTCGTTTTTAGCCAAAATTTCCAAGTTACAAAAATAGTTCAAATTATTTGTAACATGTCATGATTTTGTTCAAGCATGTTTGATTATCAAAGTATAATGTTAAAACTATTTTTGTAGATTTTTCATGATTTTATGGGATTTTATTTGAGCCAAAATGACCAACATTTTAATCCCTAAAAGAGTCTGTTCTGGCTTCTGCCGGTCAACCGACGTGCACAGAACGTGCACGGCAGGACTGCTGGAGGGCCGGTCGACCGACCCAGTCGACCGCAGAGAGCTTCTGCTCTCTAGAAAGCCCCGGTCGACCGGGCCGGTTGACCGGCAGAGAGCTCTGCTCTCTGTTCCAGTGCCACGGTCGACCGGCCGGTCGACCGCTGGCTCAACGGTCAGAATTCTGACCGTTGGCCGATCGACCGACAGGCTAATCTGGCTCCCAACGACTAGTTTTTCTAGCCCTATAAAGTGGGGTTTTTGGGGGCTGTTTTCTCTAAGATTTTAAGTGGATTTTTACACCAGTTTTACTTACTCTTTCAAGAGGTTTTCTCCACTTATATTAGAGCCAAATATTTTCAATCAAAAGGGGAGTTTATCAAGAGTGTTTTAGAAGTGATTTTCTTGAGTTTTTCTCTACCATTTCAATCCTTATTTCTCACACAAACACTTGAGCTATCCATTGCTATACCTATCCTATAGGGATCTTTGTTATGAGAGGATTTTAGGTGATCAAAGTGTTGTGATTACCAAAGTTCTTTTCTTGTACTTTGAGGAGGCGGACTTGCGGGTTCGCGGTGTTTCGAGTTCGTGTGTGAACTCGGTGTTTGATGTGCGGCCTCGGCGAGCTTGTGGGCTTGCGGTGTGTACGGGACTAGAGAGTCCAAGAGTTCTAGTGGGAACTCCTTGTAGGTGTTGCGGCACCGAGTGATCCGGTGGGATCGGTTTATAGTGAAAATCCTTCAAGTGTTGAAGGCGGGGACGTAGAGCAAGTGTGCTCGAACCTCGAAACAAATCTCCCGTGTTTGCGATTGCTCACTCTCTATCTCTTACTCTTGTTTATATCTTGCATGGTTTTATTGCTTTCATCTTATATACTTGATATACATTGTGTGCTCATATTGTATATGCTTGGGGATTGTTTGCTAACACTAGTATTCAACCAAGAGAGCCAACGCGGCACCTCAACTCTTATTTAGAGGAATCTTGAGGAGTTAGTTCAGAGCCCTTCACGGGGAATCCGGCTACACTCTTGTGTTATACGTGGTGTTTAGTTTAATAAGTTTTAATTTGCATTAAATAAGTTTTAATTCCGCATTAATTGACCATAAGATTAGCCATCACCTATTCACCCCCTCTAGGTGATTTACAAAAGTGTCATCATCAAAAAGGAGGAGAATGTTGGAACTTGATTCCGATGATACATTTGTGAAGCCATTTCATTGGAGATTTATCTCACAAGTTTATACAAGAGTTCTACATGCTCAAG
Organism: Agave tequilana; assembly: GCA_038442645.1. NCBI lineage: Eukaryota > Viridiplantae > Streptophyta > Magnoliopsida > Asparagales > Asparagaceae > Agave > Agave tequilana. The sequence goes on along the minus strand of JAVJIF010034016.1, from coordinate 156,678 downwards.
ACATCTCAAGGACAATGGTTATGGATGTGTATTGTAATGTTTATTAGTATGTTAAAAGGCTTGAACACATACACACATCTTAAGCCCTATGAGTCGACTTACACTCTTGATTAGTCGACTTGTACATCTTATAGTCGACTTGTTATTTTATGTAGTCGACTAACCTTTGTCCTGAAAATATACCAACTCTCTATTTCTGTTCTGCATTCAAACTATAGTCGACTTATACTTTTCCTAGTCGACTAAGTTCAGTTGTAGTCGACTAATATCTTCGGATGGTCGACTAATTTAAGTTTTCAGAAATATGTCTTTTGTATCAGCCATTCTATAGTCGACTTGCCCCCCTTATAAGTCGATTAGTCCAGGCAAAAATCAATACCCTAGTCGACTAACCCCTAACCCCAAGTCGACTAATGGCAGTTTCTGACTGTAGATAGTTTCTGATTTCTGATATTTTATCCAACGTTTCAATATTCAAATTTATCCTAATAACTACCCTAACTGACTATAGATTTCAGCTATAAATAGGGATGTTGTCCTAGGCTAAATAGACTAATTCAAATCAATAGTTTTCTGCCTAAAAACTCTGTTCAAAATCTGTTTTTCAAAAAACTGTTTCCTCTTTCATTTCTTCACTCAAATTCCTGCTCCATAGTGAAGATTTCTGAGAGTCCACCTATAAGAGCCCTTGTTCTCGATCACATACAGATTCAAGGCTTATAGGATTGTTTGTAATCACTCAAAGAGAAAGATTGTACGAGAGCGTCTTCGGGCTGAAGAGAGGTTGTACAAGGTGTTGTGTCTTCTTGGTTGTAAGAAGAGTTGTATACATTTGACAAACGAGATCTGTCGAGTGGTATACAAGGTGTTGATTTTGGGTATACAAAGTCAAAGGTTAAAAGAAAATCTCAAGCGGGTGGCTTGGGGACTGGATATAGGTCAAGAGGACCGAACCAGGATAAATATCTTATGTTTATGTTTGCTTTCTTCTCTGGGATTTATTTCCTTTTATGCAAGTTTATATTTTAACGCTAATCATCCTTTATTTGAGTATTTGTGTTGACATATTTTAGATCCTACTATTGGTATCATTTCGGGACCAACAATTGGTATCAGAGCCTGGCCCGGCATACTCTATCAGAGCCCTACATACCCAGTCAACAACCTACAAGGATGGCAACGGAGTTTCCTTCATCACAATTCAAAAAGGACATTCTACACAACGTCCACCGCTATTTGATGGATCCAACTACAACAATGAAGATTTACTTGCAATCGCTCAACTACGAACTATGAAATATAGTAGAAGCAGCGTACACCATACCGACTACCAATTACAGCGCTTGGAGTGATGATCAAAAGAAGAATACGAACCTTGATGCCAAAGCGATGAATGCATTATTCTGTGCCTTAACCAAAGAAGAATTCAATCGTGTGTCAATAGCCACATCTGCAAATTAAATATGGCATACTCTACAGGTAACACATGAAGGCACAAATAAGGTTAAAGAATCTAAAATTTCTATTCTTGTCCACAGGTTTGAACTATTCAAAATGAAGGAGAATGAAACCATTGGTTACAAGGTTCACCAACGTAACAAATTCCTTAGCATCCCTTAGAAAGGAATATACCCAAGTCGAAAAAGTTCGCAAGATCCTTCGTGCACTCATATCAGATTGGGAGAAGAAGATAACTACAATCGAAGAAGCAAATGATCTCTCCACTATATTATTAGAAAACCTCATTGGTAATTTAATGGCATATGAAGTACAACTAAAAGACTGAAAGAAGGATGAACAACAACCTTTCTCAAAGAAGAAAGAACTTGCCTTCCTTGCATCCTCAGATACGGACAATTCAAATGACAATGAAGAGGAGATGGCAATGCTCTCAAGAAAATTCAGAAAGTTCTTGAAACAAGGTAAGTTTAAATGTTTTAATTGTAATAAAACAGGTCATATGAAGAAAGATTGCCCATTGCTCAAAAACAAAGGTAAATTCAAGAGCAAAAAGTTCAAAAAAAGAAAGACTATCAAGCATCATGAGAAAATAGTGTTCCTCTTCCTCAGACGAAGAAGAAGCTACTGAACATGCCAACATATGCTTCATGACTCAAGAAGAAGATGGGGTACAATATTGAACTCTTAGATGCATTTCGTGAATTATACAATGATCTTAAGGATGAAAAGATAAAGAATAAAATTTTGTCAAAGGAAAATGAAAAACTTTTCATAGAAAATTCATGTTATGTTTCTCAAATTTCTTCTATAAATTCTCAAAAAGATGATTTTGAAAAAGTGATATCATCATTGAAAAAGGATAGTGAGAATTTTATAAAAGAAAATGTTATGCTTAAAAAGGAAACTTTGTCTTTAAATGAAAGAATTACTGTTTTAAATAAAGACATATCAAGTTTCAAATGAAGTATGAAGAGATTTTGAAAAATGTGACTAAATTTAATCAAGGAAAAGAAAAGATAAATGATTTGTTATCATATCAAAAGATGTCACATAATCATTATGATCTTGGATTCTTAAATCAAAGTGGAAAATCCATACATGTTTGTAAAAAGAATCATAATCTATATAATTCTTTTGTGAAAAGAAATACTGATATTATTTCAAAAAGAATTAAGAACAAGTTCATATGGATTCCTAAAAACTTAAGTATTGTTGATAAAAATACTTATATTGCATCATACATACATTCTATATGTAATTCATGCAATTATATGTATACTAATAGATGGAAATCAAATTCAAATTGGGTTTGAATTCCTAAAGGTTAATGCTTTGATCTTATAAATGATTGGTATCATTTTAATGTTTATCTTTCAGGTACCATATAAAAAAAGTTTTATAAGAAAAATATTTCAAACATTTATCATATGTATATATATGTTATGATATATTTTTGAAAGGAACACCTAGAGGGGGGGTGAATAGGTGTTTGTGCTAATCTAAAAATAAATGCAAAATTAAGTGCGCTAAATGCGGAAGCTAATGCAAATTTTGCAACACACTTAGTACAATCAACAAGTGTAGTCGAATTCCCCGTGAAGGGCTCTGGACTAACTCCTCTTGATTCCCCTTGAATGGGTTGAGGTGCTATGTGAAGCTCTTGTTAATTAGGTACAAGTGAGGCACACACAAACAACCAAGCATATACAAGATATAGCAATGTGAATTATGCAAGGCACAACACAAGCAAATAGATATGATATGACAATATGAATTATGCTCAACACAAGCAATATATGATATGAATGAGGTATGATGCTATGCACAAATAAATGAGAGAGAGTTGAGAGATATTGGATCAAACGCAAACACACGGATATGTTTCGAGGTTCGAGCCCTAGATCTACATCCCCGCCTACACCACCGTGTAGGATTTCCAATCCACTATAGGAGTACCGAACTCCTCTCTCAATCCTTACAAAGCCAACGAGGCTATACAACCACAATCCACCTCTACCGAAGAGGGATAAGGCCCGTAGCCAATACAAACACAATCACCTCTACCGAAGAGGGATCCAACCACAATACCACTCCGATCAACCTCTACCAAAGAGGGATACAACAAAAGCAAGGAGGGTTTACAACTTAGAGGCTTAACCTCAAACACTTCTCTTTTTCTCTCTTTTCTTTTCCATAAAAACAAGATCCTAAATAGATTAGGATAGGTGATAGCTCAAGTGTGGAAACTAGGTGTTTGGAAAACAAGCAACAAAGAAAAACACTTGGGAAAATTCTTGCAAAAGATATAGAATGAAAACCAAGACAAATCTCCCAAAATATTCTTTTCTTTGATTATTCCAAAAACCTAAAAACAAATAAGATGAATTCTTTTTGGCTCAAAACTCTTTTAAAAATTCTTTTAAAACAATAGAGAAAGTCTGAAAATTTTGTCTCTAAAAACCTTGGCCAAAAACCCAAAGAGATGGGGTTTTTATAGGCCCATCAGAAAACTAGCCGTTAGAGCTGAGCTGGCAGCTCTGACAGGCAACGGTCGACCGGCCCGGTCTACCGCCAACGGTCAGAAATATGACCGTTGGGCAACTGCGGTCGACCGGCCCGGTCGACCGAAACAAACAGAGAGCACTGTAAGTGCCCCGGTCGACCCGAGCGGTCTACCGTCCCAGTGCCTCCAAACGTGCACAGATTTGTGCACGTCGGTCGACCGGCCCGGTCGACCGACTTCACCCAAGTCGACTATGTCAAGTTGACTAGTCGACTGATTGAAGCCTGAAACAGAAATCTGGGTCAAAAAACAGTGTAAAATATTTTTCTAAAAATCTTTTAACACTTCTAAAAAATCACCAAAAATAGTTTTATCATTTTATATGGAAACACAAATTTGTGATAAAAATTTCAAGACATATATCAATCATATAAATTCATTTTTGAGTCTTGTAAAGTTTATCAAAAACCAACACTTGTATTTTTATCAAACTTGATTTTTCAACACATGAATAGGGATATCAAAATGAGTTTGTCTAGCAAGTTAAACCATGTATGTATATCTAGAATACATCTAATATACATAGAAATAAAGTAAACTTGTTTTGATCTACTATTCATGAAAACCAAATCCAAAACATGAAAACGTGTGTGTTTGTGCACTTGAGCATATCAACTATACTAAGCTTTACAAATGGATCTAAACACACTATCTAAACTAGGATACCTAAGTCTTCTTGATGAACTTCATCTTCAAGTAGACTTGCTCCAAAACTCCATCCATGAGCTAGGCAATGTGTGATCTTGAAGCTTTGGCCCTGGAATCATCATGAAAAGCTTCTAAACACCTTGTTGAAGCTAATCACCAACTAATATCTTGGTTAATGATCTGAAACTTAAACAACACAAGATTATTAGTAAACATAACTACATGAGTTAATCATCATCAAAACTAGGGTGGAAGGCCTTTGGGCCAACAATCTCCCCTTTTTGATGATGACAAAACTCATGGAGTATATATGCATGGATTAAAGTTAAGCTTCAAGGAAGCTCCCCCTTAACTCATGCATAGACATAAATAATAAGATATGGAAATGAAACACATGAATATGTATGCAAGTATGGAGATAAAATATGCAAACAAGTATAAATCAAAATCTTTTTCTCCTATTTGCAATACAAAAACATATATGCATAAATAACAAGGAAGACAAATACTTCTCCCCCTTAAGCAATGAAAACATGCATATAAACTCAAATACTTCTCCCCCTTTTTGTCAATCATCAACAAAGGGTTCAAAGTAAAATCAAATCAAACAAATTTTTCTCCCCCTTTTTGTCAAACAAAAAGATCAAGAAGGGGTTAAACAATCCAAACAATAAAATGAAGGGTTAAAATCTTTCTCCCCTTTTAAGTCAATCAAAACAATAAAACAATGTTCTCCCCTTTTTGTCTAAAACAAAAAACAAGGTCAATAAGGGGTGACTATAAACAACATGATATCAATAGATAAATCTGTCAATGAAGCATCTTGATATCAATTGAAAATAAACAAAGATCGATAGATGTTATATGCTATATACATTCATGAAGAAGAAGACGCTAAGTTAGCTTCCCTACACATATGCATTACATGAAAGAGGGATGTTAAGCCCTAATCACATAACACACATTATGTAATGCATAAGAGGAGATGTGAAGCTCCCCCTACACACGTGTACCACATAAAGAAGAGATGTTAAGCTCTTCAATACACAATACACTCAACATGAATCTATATGTAGAAGAGATGTTAAGCTCTCCTTGCATATAGTCAATATAAATCAAAACTTTTGTATTTTTCTTAAAAACAAAATTTTTAGATACCAATTTTAAGCAAAAACACATGAAACATCTTGATAACAATTGAAATTAAACATAATAAATTTTGAATGTCTAAACAAAATTTTGATACCAATTGTAAATAATTTTCATATTAAACATATGATACCAATATGAAATTTCAATCATAAAGTAAGGGAGTGGGAAACAAATACCAATTTGAAGAATCACCAATTGAAAAACAAAATTAAATTTTCTCCCCCTTTATGAAATACCAACTAAAAAGATGCATGGGCTTGATACCAATTTAAAAGTAATCAATTGAAACAAAATTGAAGCTCAAGCACTAGCATAAACAAGATTTTGTGAAAAATTTATATCTTAAGCACAAATAAAACAAGTATATGTGTATGAAATAGAATGAGTACCAATCACCAATAGATGATACCAATTGAAAATATACATACACAATAAACATATGAGTATACACAAAGATCAAAATGATACCAATTTGAAAGAGTTCAATGATACCAATTGACATAACAATAAAAACATGGTATAACTCATATAATCTATACCTCCCATCTCATGATCAAGTTTAAAATGATTTTCATAGTATAGCATACTTGTGCATGATCTCCCATCCAACCGCCCTTGGATGGTAGGGGTTTTCAAAAAATAGATTTGAAAATGTAGTTTTGTTTGAAAATCACTACCAAATTGAAGAATACGAACTAGTTAAAATGAAAAACTTGTTAACTAGTGCGAAATCCTTCAAGCAAGGAATAAACTAAAAATAATTTTCATAAAACATGAAATCCACATGATAATCAACACTCTAATTCAATTAGGCATAAATATGACTCATGAATACAAAACATGAGCAAGCAATAAATGTGAGTGTACAAATAAAGTGTGAATATCATAATCATGAAAATATTCAATTAAGCTCAATTATTCCTTAAACATTGAAAACACGAAAATCATCAAAACTTATTTAATCTTCATGGCATATGTATGTCAAGTACAAATTAAAATATACATACATATCCAAAACACAACGAGTCCACTATTTATATATGCATGAAGGCACGTGACTCAAAAGGATAAACATGTATATCTAATAGTTTGGACAAGATAGACATATACATGAAGTTAAACAATTAAACACAAAATCAAGAAAAGCTAAATCTTCACCAAAAACACATTTCATTTCAAGGTATATGTATGAATTGTCAACACAATAAGTATACATACATATCCCTAAATACAATTGAGTCCATATATAGATTTGCATGAAAGGCAAATGACTCAAGGGGTATACATGTATATCTTAAAGTTTGGCAATACAAACATATACATGAAGTGAAAACTCATAAAACAAATTCAAAAATAGGAATACAAGTTTAAAATGCATGAATCATCAAAACTAGATTATACTAGCACATCTAATGGATTCAAATAAGCAATCAAGCCCAAACATATATAGATTTATTTGTGGCCCACTATATGTACACGTATAAATCCTAGTCTTAATGAAAACTAACATCTAAACAAGTAATCTTAACATGAAGTATCAAAACACAATATAAAAATCATCATGATAAACAAAAAAACATGATTATTATGAATATCCACATGTTATTAGAAATATGATATACGCAATAGCAACCAAATAGTGAGAACACAAAAGAATCTATCCATATTAAACATGGGTGTCTCAAAATAACTAAACATGTATATCACAAGTCTAATAAGCATGTCATCTTCATACTAACCACTAAACAATGAAACATGCTATGAAAGATAAACATGGAAAGCATGTAAACAAAATAAAGAGTTAGGAATCGTTACCAAAACCTAGAAGGCAACTTCCTTTGTCTCCAAAACATGGTGGTCCTCTCCACCAAATCTTCCCTTGAAAGTGATGCATCCAATTGATCTCCTTTAAGTACGGAACGCATCCACTCCAAGGTGTCATCACTCTCACGTCATGTGAGAGCCCACACCTACATCAAAAATAATAGGAGGGGTGGTCTTTGGTACCCATGTCTTATTGGGTCCATGGGGGTTAGTACCTTCCCTAACCCAAACAAATTTCTTTGCTAAATTCTCAACATGTAAACGATCATAGCAAAATTTAGCAAGATGGCCTTTTCGGCCACAATGTGTACAAGTGTACACATGAGCATACATGTGTTGATGGTGTCCGTGTGGAGCATGTGTATGCCATGGAGGGTGTGCATGCATAAAGGATGGAACTTGTTTCTTTCGAACCAAGGTTTCCAAGCGTGTATGGTTCATGGCACATTGGCTCATAGTGGAGCCCAAATAATCCATTTTCTTCTTCAACATGTTTATATCATTTTTAATCATAGAAGAAGTGGAGCATGCAAGGGGTGATCTAGGTGAAACTACCCTAGCATGGCAAACATATTCATCAATCTTGTTTTTCAAAACAACATTTTTCTTTAAACACATATCTAAATCATTTGAAATGGAAATTATTTTGTTTAAACACATATCTAAATCATTTTCTTCAAAGCAACATTCTCTTTTAAAACAAAATCAATTTTTAAAGACAAAACATCATTTTTCTTCAAGATATTTCACAATCACTATTGTTTTTCAAAAACTCATTTTCTTTAAGTGCAAGTTCTAATTGAGATATCAATGAATCCCTTTCATTATAGACCTCAACCTTCTCTTGCAAAACATTGTCAAGTCTAGAATGCAAACATTTATTTTCTTTTTTAATTTCTAGACTTTTTCTTTTTCAACAAATTATATTTTTCTATTAGTTTTTCACACACAATAGAAAGTTCTTCATTCAAAGCATGGGCATCAATATGATCATTTGAAGAACCAGCATCATCATCACTATCTAATGGAGTTTCCGAGTGTACCTCAAGGGAGTCATTCCTTTGGACCATGAAGCATTGTGAATTGGATTCTCCACTAGATTCCTCTTCTTGGATTTTCACTTGAAGCTCGGAGGTGGTGGTGGTTGTCAACAAATTCCACACTGCAAAGGCGGAATCAATGTTAGAAACACGTAAAAGATAATTTTTAGATAATGTGCTTCTAATGGCCTCTAGGGCTTGTGCATTGGCCCCTATATGATTGCTATCACTAAGGAAGGATTCCTTGGTAATGGCAAGGTAAACTTTATGACCTAGGGTTTGTAAATAAACGGTCATCCTAATCTTCCAAACATGAATGTTGGAAGGGTCATACATAGGTGGGGTCATGAAAGCCATGATAAACTATATATGTGCAAAACAAGCAAATGCAAATAATAGATTATCAAGCAAATGGATCTCACTCCTAGGATGTTAAGCCTAAGTATCAGGAGCACTAGCTCTGATACCAATTGAAAGGAACACCTAGAGAGGGGGTGAATAGGTGTTTGTGCTAATCTAAAACTAAATGCAAAATTAAGTGCGCTAAATGCGGAAGCTAATGCAAATTTTGCAACAAACTTAGTACAATCAACAAGTGTAGCCGAATTCCCCGTGAAGGGCTCTGGACTAACTCCTCTTGATTCCCCTTGAATGGGTTGAGGTGCTATGTGAAGCTCTTGTTGATTAGGTACAAGTGAGGCACACACAAACAACCAAGCATATACAAGATATAGCAATGTGAATTATGCAAGGCACAACACAAGCAAATAGATATGATATGACAATATGAATTATGCTCAACACAAGCAATATATGATATGAATGAGGTATGATGCTATTGATTGGTAGTCAAAAGTGCATTTTTATCATCATATTTACCATCACATTTTCATATTTATTCATTTAATTCTGCACATTTATTAATAATTTGTAATTTATTGTGTGCAGGCCTCGAATTGTTATTTTAGCAATAAATAAAGCCTAAAGAGCCCAAAAGCCCAGATCCAAGCCCATATTTGAAGCCCAAGAGTCAAAGTGCAAATATCAATTGTCAAAGTGCAAATATACAAGGGCTAAAGTTGCAAATATCAAAGATGAGGGAAGGATAGACTTCTATCCAACCCTAAACACCTGCAAGATGAGGATAAAAGGCCAAGATAAAGAGGAATTTCGTGGAGAGAAGATTTGAAGAAATCTGGATTAAGGGTAACTTGATTACCAAGTTATCTCGAAAATCCAGATTAAAAGGCCAGGATCACACTTCTAGAAGCAGGAGCCCAGAGGAACGGACCAGGAGAAGCCACGCGCCAAAGCGCGTGGCCAGAAGCCACTAAAGCGCCGCGGATCCGCGGCAAAAGCCGCGGAAACGCGGCACTTTGATCTCATCCAGATCCCAGATTTCGTGGGCAGGTTTATCTAGGACTCCTCAGCCTTCTGCACCTATAAATATCCCCTGCAGTACAACGTACAGAGCGTCCAGCGTCCAGCAAAGGGCCAAAGTTCAGATTTTTAGGGTTTCTTCTAGGTTTTCTTTTCTTTTTGTAATTTTTATGTAAGTGAGGGAGATGGCTTTGTTGAGGGTGACACCGACAGATGATTCTCTTCTCTTCCATTGTAATCAATAAAAAGGTAATTTTTATTTTGTTCTTATGTCGTTGCTTTTCTTTGTTTTCTCTTTCTTTTCTACTGTGTTTCTTTTTGTTGATCTTTGACGAGCACGCGAGCGTTTACCGAACCACAAGTATACCGAAGATTAGTAGGTTCCAACGATATTCCATGGCGATATTCTCCTCCTCGAGGCGTATCAACTCATGCTTGCCCAAGGCTTGATGACCTAATGCGACAACGGACTGAGTTCGATCCCAAGGTTTATACGTTCAACGCCTCCGAAATAAGGTAGAAAGTGTTAGGTTTCGCATATTTTCTCCAACCAAGGTTAGTTTTCTATTCTTTTCTTTTCTTTTCTTTTTTGTAGATCAAATCCACACCTCTCCAATATTCTTTCCCACAACTCATTGTAAATACCACTTTTCTTTGTAAATATCATCCATTGTAAGTACCACTACTAATAATAAAAAGATAATTTTTAGAGATAACTTGCTTAACGCTTCCATCGCAGTCCCTCCCTGAAGATCACGACCCGCATAGCCCTGCTACCGCGGATTAGAACTGAGACCTCGCACGATCTTTTCTTAAATCTAATATTCAGTATTTTGTGTGCAGGAAATTTCAGTCAACAAATTGGCGCCGTTGCCGGGGAGGGACGGTAAGTTTATCTCTAAAACAAAAATTTAATTTTTAACTAATTCTTTATTCTTTTCTGTTTGCAGGTTTGGAGAACAGGAAACAGAAACATAGCAGCAGCAGTGGACATATTGCTATTCTGTGCCTCTGCCCTCGAAGGCAGAGCACCAGAACCCATTGTTTTGCCGCGGATCCGCGGCCAGAGCCGCGGAAACGCTGCAACAGTGGTGAATTACTGATCCAAATTTTTGCAGGGTGCTTCAAGTTAAAAATTCTGCTTTCTGCTCTGTTCTGATTTGTTCTGTGATATACCTGTAAATTGCTAATAATTCAACAGTAAATTATTGGTTGTTAAAAATAAAATTTGATTAGACGTTTGCATATTAGGCACGTGTCTTTTCAATTATTTTTATTTACTGTTGAAGAGTGCTGGAGGAGCAAGGTACGTACGCATTGCATGTAGAATAGGACTCATCTCTTGGTTGATTTTCTGCTTTGAGTGATTCTTATCTATTTATCTTGTACACTTGCACTAATTCATCTTAAGGGCATAACCCATTAATAAGATAAGGTGAGAATTTCATCACCCTTCCTTAGCCCAAAAATCATATCCCAAGCACTCCCTAACCCAAGCCTAACTAAAAAAGAGTAGACGTTGGCCCTAGGGACATCTCGGACTCAATTAGGAGATTATCCTAAGGGGGAACGGTGTTGGAAGTTGACTCCTGCCAAATCAGTGTCTAGGAAGGGGATTGAGGGCCGAAAGCCCGAAGTGTGGTGGTTATTTAATTAAGGAACGTCTTTGACGGAAAACCTCCCACCACTCTTGCCCTGACCTGGCTGATTAACTTGTGGTCAAAGTCTGCACCCAACCTCCTGTGGACGGTCTAACCAGTTAGGAGTCGTCTAGGTCATAGGTCTACCCTAACTTAGGTTAGAATTTTTCTTTTTTGTTTGTTTATTTGTTTTGTGTTTGTGTTGGTGTGATATGGCATATAAGAATAATTCCAATTTTAATCCATATTACACCCCTAACTATTATTCGGATATTACCAACCCGGCATACCCTAACTTTGACCAATCTAGTGTGCCGGAATGGTCTTATCCGAATGAGTATAACCCACACCCCCATCTTATGACTATAATTTCCATAATAATTTCAACTCGTCACAGAGTTCATGGGGTTTCGAGTCCCCCGAGTCTAATTCTCAACCAAATTGTCCTCCATATCCATCTAGTCCACATTCTTCCCAAGATTCATACTCAGATCCACCCATTCAGAATAGAAAACCATCTATCGGGGAAATGATGAGTATGCACGAGTCCAAGCAACAACCACCATCAATCTTAGACATGATGATGCGTGAGTCCACCGATTCACAACTTCATCACGATCTCACTTCCTCTTTCCAAATCCAATTCCAAAAGAGGCTTGAAGCCATGACTCAGGCTAGATTAGCTCGCGAGCATGATTTAGATATGATGGTTCAATCTTTGCGTTCTTACAGTTCAGCAAATTCTGATATCGCTGACCACTCTCTTAGAGCCGACGAACCAAGTTGCTTTGGACAACAAGATTCTATTTCAGTGCCATCATCTGAACTTGCCGAAACTCCAATTCTTGATAATTTGGCAAGTTTTTCCTTTCCTGAAATAGAACTTGAGCATGAATATGATTATGATCTCCCACTTGATGATTCAATTTTATTTCCTGATCCAATAATGACTCCAGTGTCTCCACCTGATTTCACTTCTCCCGAGTCAACATTGGATCCTATTCCAATTCATTATGAAATTGAATCACCCATTTTAGATGATCATATTGAACTTGACCTAGATTCTCACAATCTCTTTACTTCTAAAACTGATTGTACAATTCTGACGGAAGATGTTGACCTTAGTTTTGAAGAATTGTATGGCGATGAGCTAGAATTCCTTAATATTGGAAGTAAAGAGATATCACCCATATTAGGTCACATTCCATTGTGGGAAGAAGATTGTGGACTTGAGTTTCAATTTCTTGACTTGGACCCAATTCTTGAACCTAGCCCGACTCCTGAGCCCTTACGTGATTTGAGCATCTTCCTTGAGTCGGTATTCGTTCCCGTACCTATAATGTCCAAGTCAATAATTCCATCTTTTCATACTCCATTTTGGGACAAGGAGGTTGAGACAATTAACTCTGAAATTTATTATGAAATTGGAAATTTGATGGGGTGGAAATACTAAAAACTGATTATACATATATTTTAGTGGGTTATGTAAGGAAAGTTTCTGGTGGGTTCTACCAAATTATCTGTTATCTTGATTGGGCCGCATTTTGTGGACCAATTAGACCACCTCCGGAACCACCACCCTAAGGTAACTTCCGCCTTCCCTTGTTCTGTTTCATGCATATATGCATTCATTCATACATTGAGGACAATGCATGAGATAAGTGTGGGGGTGGGCTTTACTAACATACTAACTTAGGTAAAAACTAACAAAAAAAAAATTGCTAATAAAAAAAATTTTTAAAAAAAAAATATGTTATAAAAAGGACAGTATTTTGACTTATTTTTTTTGAAAGAAACCTAAGTTAGTTTAAGGATTAGGAAAATCATGATTAGGATTTCTAAAAACTTGGTCAAAATAAATAAATTGTTTAAATTTTAGGTATAGGAGGAGAAATTGAATAAATAATTAGTCTTGATTTTTACCTTAATGAAATGTGCATACCGAATGCATATCTAGGATTCTAAGACAAAGACCTTGTGCCTCATAAAAAAAAAAAGAAAGAAAAAAAAATCACCAATTAAGCTGATACATGTGCCTCAAGAAGCATAAGTATTCATGCCTAAAGGTGAGTAAATAAAATAAAGTCCTTAGTTTTGGGGCCTAGTTCACTCGAATTTGAGTCCGCGGGGTGTTTTCTCACTTGGTGCCCTAAAGCCAACCGGTTTGGGAGTCATCGACTTTAAGTTCGTTACATGGGTGGATTAGAAAGCCTAAGAAGACTAAGAAATATAATATATGTATTAACACATCTAATAATCAATTAGTTAGGTATGAGGGCCTCAAGAAGCCTTGATACTTACACGAAAGAAAATTAGATGAGCTATACATGCCAAAAAATATATATATATTAACACATCTAATAGTCAATTAGTTAGGTATGAGGGCCTCAAGAAGCCTTGATACTTACACGAAAGAAAATTAGATGATGTTATAAAAATAATAATGAGGCATGAGAGTCCAAGTTAAGGAATTCCTAAATTCACAAGGGTGCGTATGACTTTTGGTAACGAAAAAGACTATATTAGAAATTCAATTTTAATCCTTACTTAAAATGAATAACAATTGACTTTACAAAGACTGGGTTTGAAGAATGAATAAAAATGATAATCCTAAAACTTATAGACTACTTAGTCTCATCAATAATAATTCAAATATTTTCCTTTTTATGGATTTTGTGGTGTAATCCGCTGAAAACCCTCACGAGACAACACTCGTCCTCTAGGGTAACCTAGGGGTTTAACGGCTTGTTGCACGTGCTAAGTGCAATCGTGATTCCTACGAAAGTGAGTTAGGTTAGATTAACTTTTCATTTCTTTTTCTTTTTCTTTGTTTTTACTCGAGGACGAGCAAAAAGATAAGTGTGGGGGTGTGATTGGTAGTCAAAAGTGCATTTTTATCATCATATTTACCATCACATTTTCATATTTATTCATTTAATTCTGCACATTTATTAATAATTTGTAATTTATTGTGTGCAGGCCTCGAATTGTTATTTTAGCAATAAATAAAGCCTAAAGAGCCCAAAAGCCCAGATCCAAGCCCATATTTGAAGCCCAAGAGTCAAAGTGCAAATATCAATTGTCAAAGTGCAAATATACAAGGGCTAAAGTTGCAAATATCAAAGATGAGGGAAGGATAGACTTCTATCCAACCCTAAACACCTGCAAGATGAGGATAAAAGGCCAAGATAAAGAGGAATTTCGTGGAGAGAAGATTTGAAGAAATCTGGATTAAGGGTAACTTGATTACCAAGTTATCTCGAAAATCCAGATTAAAAGGCCAGGATCACACTTCTAGAAGCAGGAGCCCAGAGGAACGGACCAGGAGAAGCCACGCGCCAAAGCGCGTGGCCAGAAGCCACTAAAGCGCCGCGGATCCGCGGCACTTTGATCTCATCCAGATCCCAGATTTCGTGGGCAGGTTTATCTAGGACTCCTCGGCCTTCTGTACCTATAAATATCCCCTGCAGTACAACGTACAGAGCGTCCAGCGTCCAGCAAAGGGCCAAAGTTCAGATTTTTAGGGTTTCTTCTAGGTTTTCTTTTCTTTTTGTAATTTTTATGTAAGTGAGGGAGATGGCTTTGTTGAGGGTGACACCGACAGATGATTCTCTTCTCTTCCATTGTAATCAATAAAAAGGTAATTTTTATTTTGTTCTTATGTCGTTGCTTTTCTTTGTTTTCTCTTTCTTTTCTACTGTGTTTCTTTTTGTTGATCTTTGACGAGCACGCGAGCGTTTACCGAACCACAAGTATACCGAAGATTAGTAGGTTCCAACGATATTCCATGGCGATATTCTCCTCCTCGAGGCGTATCAACTCATGCTTGCCCAAGGCTTGATGACCTAATGCGACAACGGACTGAGTTCGATCCCAAGGTTTATACGTTCAACGCCTCCAAAATAAGGTAGAAAGTGTTAGGTTTCGCATATTTTCTCCAACCAAGGTTAGTTTTCTATTCTTTTCTTTTCTTTTCTTTTTTGTAGATCAAATCCACACCTCTCCAATATTCTTTCCCACAACTCATTGTAAATACCACTTTTCTTTGTAAATACCATCCATTGTAAGTACCACTACTAATAATAAAAAGATAATTTTTAGAGATAACTTGCTTAACGCTTCCATCGCAGTCCCTCCCTGAGGATCACGACCCGCATAGCCCTGCTACCGCGGATTAGAACTGAGACCTCGCACGATCTTTTCTTAAATCTAATATTCAGTATTTTGTGTGCAGGAAATTTCAGTCAACAGCTATGCACAAATAAATGAGAGAGAGAGTTGAGAGATATTGGATCAAACGCAAACAAACGGATATGTTTCGAGGTTCGAGCCCCTAGCTCTACATCCCCGCCTACACCATCGTGTAGGATTTCCAATCCACTATAGGAGTACCGAACTCCTCTCTCAATCCTTACAAAGCCACCGAGGCTATACAACCACAATCCACCTCTACAGAAGAGGGATAAGGCCCGTAGCCAATACAAACACAATCACCTCTACCGAAGAGGGATCCAACCACAATACCACTCCGATCAACCTCTACCAAAGAGGGATACAACAAAAGCAAGAAGGGTTTACAACTTAGAAGCTTAACCTCAAACACTTCTCTTTTTCTCTCTTTTCTTTTCCACAAAAACAAGATCCTAAATAGATTAGGATAGGTGATAGCTCAAGTGTGGAAACTAGGTGTTTGGAAAACAAGCAACAAAGAAAAACACTTGGGAAAATTCTTGCAAAAGATATAGAATGAAAACCAAGACAAATCTCCCAAAATATTCTTTTCTTTGATTTTTCCAAAACCTAAAACAAATAAGATGAATTCTTTTTGGCTCAAAACTCTTTTAAAAATTCTTTTAAAACAATAGAGAAAGTCTGGAAATTTTGTCTCTAAAAACCTTGGCCAAAAACCCAAAGAGATGGGGTTTTTATAGGCCCATCAGAAAACTAGCCGTTAGAGCTGAGCTGGCAGCTCTGACAGGCAACGGTCGACCGGCCCGGTCGACCGCCAACGGTCAGAAATATGACCGTTGGGCAACTGCGGTCGACCGGCCCGGTCGACCAAAACAAACAGAGAGCACTGTAAGTGCCCCGGTTGACCCGAGCAGTCGACCGTCCCAGTGCCTCCAAACGTGCACAGATTTGTGCACGTCGGTCAACCGGCCCGGTCGACCGACTTCACCCAAGTCGACTATGTCAGGTTGACTAGTCGACTGATTGAAGCCTAGAACAGAAATCTGGGTCAAAAAAACAGTGTAAAATATTTTTCTAAAAATCTTTTAACACTTCTAAAAAATCACCAAAAATAGTTTTATCATTTTATATGGAAACACAAACTTGTGATAAAAATTTCAAGACATATATCAATCATATAAATTCATTTTTGAGTCTTGTGAAGTTTATCAAAAACCAACACTTGTATTTTTATCAAACTTGATTTTTCAACACATGAATAGGGATATCAAAATAAGTTTGTCTAGCAAGTTAAACCATGTATGTATATCTAGAATACATCTAATATACAAAGAAATAAAGTAAACTCGTTTTGATCTACTATTCATGAAAACCAAATCCAAAACATGAAAACGTGTGTGTTTGTGCACTTGAGCATATCAACTATACTAAGCTTTACAAATGGATCTAAACACACTATCTAAACTAGGATACCTAAGTCTTCTTAATGAACTTCATCTTCAAGTAGACTTGCTCAAAAACTCCATCCATGAGCTAGGCAATGTGTGATCTTGAAGCTTTGGCCCTGGAATCATCATGAAAAGCTTCTAAACACCTTGTTGAAGCTAATCACCAACTAATATCTTGGTAATGATCTGAAACTTAAACAACACAAGATTATTAGTAAACATAACTACATGAGTTAATCATCATCAAAACTAGGGTGGAAGGCCTTTGGGCCAACAATCTCCCCCTTTTTGATGATGACAAAACTCATGGAGTTATATATGCATGGATTAAAGTTAAGTTTCAAGGAAGCTCCCACTTAACTCATGCATAGACATAAATAATAAGATATGGAAATGAAACACATGAATATGTATGCAAGTATGGAGATAAAATATGCAAACAAGCATAAATCAAAATCTTTTTCTCCTATTTGCAATACAAAAACATATATGCATAAATAACAAGGAAGACAAATACTTCTCCCCTTAAGCAATGAAAACATGCATATAAACTCAAATACTTCTCCCCCTTTTTGTCAATCATCAACAAAGGGTTCAAAGTAAAATCAAATCAAACAAATTTTTCTCCCCTTTTTGTCAAACAAAAGATCAAGAAGGGGTTAAACAATCCAAACAATAAAATGAAGGGTTAAAATCTTTCTCCCTTTTAAGCAGGGGTGAGCAGAGTTCGGTTATAACCGAAATAACCGACCAAAAATCGAAACCCGAACCCGAACCGAACCGAACCGCTCTAATTCGGTTCGGTTTCGGTTTTATGTTTCAAAAACCGAACTCGACCGAACCGAACCGAATCTCTTACCCTATATATCACCCCACCCAAATTCAATTTAGTGAATCATATAGTTCATAACAAAAACTGGTGAAAACTTATCTCATTACTTCTAGCAATATCATCTTTTTTATGTTGAATATGTGAAAGTTATGTTAAGTACACCATCACAATTAAGAATAATATTTATATTAATATAGTTCTTTTTTTTTTCATTCTTGCCACTAAAAGTTAGTAATAATTATGTGAGTTTTAATATAAGAGCCCAAATATAGCGTAAAAGTTTTAGAATATGAAATTTTTAATTCACATTAAGGTTAGGGTCTTTTTCTTATTTTTAATTTAGGTATTGAATATTTGAGATTAGAATATTAAAGGATGCTAATATAATGGTGATTAAAAAATGTAAGAAATGATGGAAAAATATTGGCCTAACCGAAAAAACCGAAAAACCGAACCGAACTTAGTCGGTTCGGTTCGGTTCGGTTACTAAGTCTAATCGGTTCGGTTCGGTTTTGCAAAAATTAGCAAAAACCGAACCGAACCGACCGATGCTCACCCCTACTTTTAAGTCAATCAAAACAATAAAACAATGTTCTCCCCTTTTTGTCTAAAACAAAAAACAAGGTCAATAAGGGGTGACTATAAACAACATGATATCAATAGATAAATATGACAATGAAGCATCTTGATATCCATTGAAAATAACAAAGATCGATAGATGTTATATGCTATATACATTCATGAAGAGGAAGACGCTAAGTTAGCTTCCCTACACATATGCATTACATGAAAGAGGGATGTTAAGCCCTAATTCACATAACACACATTATGTAATGCATAAGAGGAGATGTGAAGCTCCCCCTACACACGTGTACCACATAAAGAAGAGATGTTAAGCTCTTCAATACACAATACACTCAACATGAATCTATATGTAGAAGAGATGTTAAGCTCTCCTTGCATATAGTCAATATAAATCAAAACTTTTGTATTTTTCTTAAAAACAAAATTTTTAGATACCAATTTTAAGCAAAAATACATGAAACATCTTGATATCAATTGAAATAAACATAATAAATTTTGAATGTCTAAACAAAATTTTGATACCAATTGTAAATAATTTTCATATTAAACATATGATACCAATATGAAATTTTCAATCATAAAGTAAGGGAGTGGGAAACAAATACCAATTTGAAGAATCACCAATTGAAAGACAAAATTAAATTTTTCTCCCCCTTTATGAAATACCAACTAAAAAGATGCATGGGCTTGATACCAATTTAAAAGTAATCAATTGAAACAAAATTGAAGCTCAAGCACTAGCATAAACAAGATTTGTGAAAAATTTATATCTTAAGCACAAATAAAACAAGTATATGTGTAAGAAATAGAATGAGTACCAATCACCAATAGATGATACCAATTGAAAATATACATACACAATAAACATATGAGTATACACAAAGATCAAAATGATACCAATTTGAAAGAGTTCAATGATACCAATTGACATAACAATAAAAGCATGGTATAACTCATATAATCTATACCTCCCATCTCATGATCAAGTTTAAAATGATTTTCATAGTATAGCATACTTGTGCATGATCTCCCATCCAACCGCCCTTGGATGGTAGGGGTTTTCAAAAAAATAGATTTGAAAATGTAGTTTTGTTTGAAAATCACTACCAAATTGAAGAATACGAACTAGTTAAAATGAAAAACTTGTTAACTAGTGCGAAATCCTTCAAGTAAGGAATAAACTAAAAATAATTTTCATAAAACATGAAATCCACATGATAATCAACACTCTAATTCAATTAGGCATAAATATGACTCATGAATACAAAACATGAGCAAGCAATAAATGTGAGTGTACAAATAAAGTGTGAATATCATAATCATGAAATATTCAATTAAGCTCAATTATTCCTTAAACATTGAAAAACGAAAATCATCAAAACTTATTTAATCTTCATGGCATATGTATGTCAAGTACAAATTAAAATATACATACATATCCAAAACACAACGAGTCCACTATTTATATATGCATGAAGGCACGTGACTCAAAAGGATAAACATGTATATCTAATAGTTTGGACAAGATAGACATATACATGAAGTTAAACAATTAAACACAAAATCAAGAAAAGCTAAATCTTCACCAAAAACACATTTCATTTCAAGGTATATGTATGAATTGTCAACACAATAAGTATACATACATATCCCTAAACACAATTGAGTCCATATATAGATTTGCATGAAAGGCAAATGACTCAAGGGGTATACATGTATATCTTAAAGTTTGGCAATACAAACATATACATGAAGTGAAAACTCATAAAACAAATTCAAAAATAGGAATACAAGTTTAAAATGCATGAATCATCAAAACTAGATTATACTAGCACATCTAATGGGTTCAAATAAGCAATCAAGCCCAAACATATATAGATTTATTTGTGGCCACTATATGTACACGTATAAATCCTAGTCTTAATGAAAACTAACATCTAAACAAGTAATCTTAACATGAAGTATCAAAACACAATATAAAAATCATCATGATAAACAAAAAAACATGATTATTATGAATATCAACATGTTATTAGAAATATGATATACGCAATAGCAACCAAATAGTGAGAACACAAAGAATCTATCCATATTAAACATGGGTGTCTCAAAATAACTAAACATGTATATCACAAGTCTAATAAGCATGGCATTTTCATACTAACCACTAAACAATGAAACATGCTATGAAAGATAAACATGGAAAGCATGTAAACAAAATAAGGAGTTAGGAATCGTTACCAAAACCTAGAAGGCAACTTCCCTTGTCTCCAAAACATGGTGGTCCTCTCCACCAAATCTTCCCTTGAAAGTGATGCATCCAATTGATCTCCTTTAAGTACGGAACGCATCCACTCCAAGGTGTCATCACTCTCACGTCATGTGAGAGCCCACACCTACATCAAAAATAATTGGAGGGGTGGTCTTTGGTAGCCATGTCTTATTGGGTCCATGGGAGTTAGTACCTTCCCTAACCCAAACAAATTTCTTTGCTAAATTCTCAACATGTAAACGATCATAGCAAAATTTAGCAAGATGGCCTTTTCGGCCACAATGTGTACAGGTGTACACATGAGCATACATGTGTTGATGGTGTCCGTGTGGAGCAAGTGTATGCCGTGGAGGGTGTGCATGCATAAAGGATGGAACTTGTTTCTTTCGAACCAAGGTTTCCAAGCGTGTATGGTTCATGGCACATTGGCTCATAGTGGAGCCCAAACAATCCATTTTCTTCTTCAACATTTTTATATCATTTTTAATCATAGAAGAAGTGGAGCATGCAAGGGGTGATCTAGGTGAAACTACCCTAGCATGGCAAACATGTTCATCAATCTTGTTTTTCAAACAACATTTTTCTTTAAACACACATCTAAATCATTTGAAATGGAAATTATTTTGTTTTTCAAAGCAACATTCTCTTTAAAACAAAATCAATTTTAAAGACAAAACATCATTTTTCTTCAAGATATTTTCACAATCACTATTGTTTTTCAAAAACTCATTTTCTTTAAGTGCAAGTTCTAATTGAGATCTCAATGAATCCCTTTCATTATAGACTTCAACCTTCTCTTGCAAAACATTGTCAAGTCTAGAATGCAAACATTTATTTTCTTTTTCAATTTCTAGACTTTTCTTTTTCAACAAATTATATTTTCTATTAGTTTTCACACACAATAGAAAGTTCTTCATTCAAAGCATGGGTATCAATATGATCATTTGAAGAACTAGCATCATCATCACTATCTAATGGAGTTTCCGAGTGTACCTCAAGGGAGTCATTCCCTTGGACCATGAAGCATTGTGAATTGGATTCTCCACTAGATTCCTCTTCTTGGATTTTCACTTGAAGCTCGGAGGTGGTGGTGGTTGTCAACAAATTCCACACTGCAAAGGCGGAATCAATGTTAGAAACACGTAAAAGATAATCTTTAGATAATGTGCTTCTAATGGCCTCTAGGGCTTGTGCATTGGCCCCTATATGATTGCTATCACTAAGGAAGGATTCCTTGGTAATGGCAAGGTAAACTTTATGACCTAGGGTTTGTAAATAAACGGTCATCCTAATCTTCCAAACATGAATGTTGGAAGGGTCATACATAGGTGGGGTCATGAAAGCCATGATAAACTATATGTGTGCAAAACAAGCAAATGCAAACAATAGATTAGCAAGCAAATGGATCTCACTCCTAAGATGTTAAGCCTAAATATCAGGAGCACTAGCTCTGATACCAATTGAAAGGAACACCAAGAGGGGGGTGAATAGGTGTTTGTGCTAATCTAAAACTAAATGCAAAATTAAGTGCGCTAAATGTGGAAGCTAATGCAAATTTTGCAACACACTTAGTACAATCAACAAGTGTAGCCGAATTCCCCGTGAAGGGCTCTGGACTAACTCCTCTTGATTCCCCTTGAATGGGTTGAGGTGCTATGTGAAGCTCTTGTTGATTAGGTACAAGTGAGGCACACACAAACAACCAAGCATATACAAGATATAGCAATGTGAATTATGCAAGGCACAACACAAGCAAATAGATATGATATGACAATATGAATTATGCTCAACACAAGCAATATATGATATGAATGAGGTATGATGCTATGCACAAATAAATGAGAGAGAGAGTTGAGAGATATTGGATCAAACGCAAACACACGGATATGTTTTGAGGTTCGAGCCCCTAGCTCTACATCCCCGCCTACACCACCGTGTAGGATTTCCAATCCACTATAGGAGTACCGAACTCCTCTCTCAATCCTTACAAAGCCACTGAGGCTATACAACCACAATCCACCTCTACCGAAGAGGGATAAGGCCCGTAGCCAATACAAACACAATCACCTCACCGAAGAGGGATCCAACCACAATACCACTCCGATCAACCTCTACCAAAGAGGGATACAACAAAAGCAAGGAGGGTTTACAACTTAGAGGCTTAACCTCAAACACTTCTCTTTTTCTCTCTTTTCTTTTCCACAAAAACAAGATCCTAAATAGATTAGGATAAGTGATAGCTCAAGTGTGGAAACTAGGTGTTTGGAAAACAAGCAACAAAGAAAAACACTTGGGAAAATTCTTGCAAAAGATATAGAATGAAAACCAAGACAAATCTCCCAAAATATTCTTTTCTTTAATTTTTCCAAAAACCTAAAAACAAATAAGATGAATTCTTTTTGGCTCAAAACTCTTTAAAAATTCTTTTAAAACAATAGAGAAAGTCTGGAAATTTTGTCTCTAAAAACCTTGGCCAAAACCCAAAGAGATGGGGTTTTTATAGGCCCATCAGAAAACTAGCCGTTAGAGCTGAGCTGGCAGCTCTGACAGGCAACGGTCGACCAGCCCGGTCGACCGCCAACGGTCAGAAATATGACCGTTGGGCAACTGCGGTCGACCGGCCCGGTCGACCGAAACAAACAGAGAGCACTGTAAGTGCCCCGGTCGACCCGAGCGGTCGACCGTCCCAGTGCCTCCAAACGTGCACAGATTTGTGCACGTCGGTCGACCGGCCCGGTCGACCGACTTCACCCAAGTCGACTATGTCAGGTTGACTAGTCGACTGATTGAAGCCTGGAACAGAAATATGGGTCAAAAAAATAGTGTAAAATATTTTTCTAAAAATCTTTTAACACTTCTAAAAAATCACCAAAAATAGTTTTATCATTTATATGGAAACACAAACTTGTGATAAAAATTTCAAGACATATATCAATCATATAAATTCATTTTTGAGTCTTGTAAAGTTTATCAAAAACCAACACTTGTATTTTTATCAAACTTGATTTTTCAACACATGAATAGGGATATCAAAATAAGTTTGTCTAGCAAGTTAAACCATGTATGTATATCTAGAATACATCTAATATACATAGAAATAAAGTAAACTTGTTTTGATCTACTATTCATGAAAACCAAATCCAAAACATGAAAACGTGTGTGTTTGTGCACTTGAGCATATCAACTATACTAAGCTTTACAAATGGATCTAAACACACTATCTAAACTAGGATACCTAAGTCTTCTTGATGAACTTCATCTTCAAGTAGACTTGCTCCAAAACTCCATCCATGAGCTAGGCAATGTGTGATCTTGAAGCTTTGGCCCTGGAATCATCATGAAAAGCTTCTAAACACCTTGTTGAAGCTAATCACCAACTAATATCTTGGTTAATGATCTGAAACTTAAACAACACAAGATTATTAGTAAACATAACTACATGAGTTAATCATCATCAAAACTAGGGTGGAAGGCCTTTGGGCCAACATTTTTTGCAGGGGGAGAACACATGTTTTTCTATATCTGTTATAACATGTTCTACGCAGGGGGAGAACATATAACATATTCTCTGCAGGGGAGTTTTTCATGAACACAAAGTGCCATCATCAAAAAGGAGGAGAATGTTGGAACTTGATTCTGATGATACATTTGTGAAGTCATTTCATTGGAGCTCTATCTCACAAGTTTATACAAGAGTTCTACATGCTCAAGACATCTCAAGGACAATGGTTATGGATGTGTATTGTAATGTTTATTAGTATGTTAAAAGCCTTGAACACATACACACATCTTAAGCCCTATGAGTCGACTTACACTCTTGATTAGTCGACTTGTTATTTTATGTAGTCGACTAACCTTTGTCCTGAAAAGATACCAACTCTCTGTTTCTGTTCTGCATTCAAACTATAGTCGACTTATACTTTTCCTAGTCGACTAAGTTCAGTTGTAGTCGACTAATATCTTCAGATGGTCGACTATTTTAGTTTTTAGAAACATGTCTTTTGTATCAGCCATTCTATAGTCGACTTGCCCCCTTTATAAGTCGACTAGTTCAGGCAAAAATCAATACTCTAGTCGACTAACCCCTAACCCCAAGTCGACTAATGGCAGTTTCTGACTATTAGACAGTTTCTAATTTCTGGTATTTTATCTAACGTTTCAATATTCAAATTTGTCCTGATAACTACCCTAACTGACTATAGATTTCAGCTATAAATAGGGATGTTGTCTTAGGCTAAATACACCAATTCAAATCAATAGTTTTCTACCCAAAAACTCTATTCAAAAATCTGTTTTTCAGAAAACTATTTCCTCTTTCATTTCTTCACTCAAATTCCTACTCCATAGTGTAGATTTCTGAAAGTCCACCTATAAGAGCCCTTGTTCACGATCACATACAGATTCAAGGCTTATAGGATTGTTTGTAATAACTCAAAGAGAAAGATTGTACAAGAGTGTCTTCGGGCTGAAGAGAGGTTGTATAAGGTATTGTGTCTTCTTGGTTGTAAGAAGAGTTGTATACATTTGACAAAGGGGATTTGTCAAGTGGTATACAAGGTGTTGATTTTGGGTGTACAAAGTCAAAGATTAAAGAAAAATCTCAAGCGGGTGGCTTGGGGATTGGATGTAGGTCAAGAGGACCGAACTAGGATAAATCTCTTGTGTTTGCATTTGCTTTCTTTTCTAAGATTTATTTCCTTTTATGCAAGTTTATATTTTAACGCTAATCATCCTTTGTTTGAGTATTTGTGTTGACATATTTTAGATCCTACTATTGGTATCATTTCGGGACCAACAAACCTAATATCAGGAGCGTAGGCTCTGATATCAATTGAAAATACACCTGGAGGGAGGGTGAATAGGTGTGACAAATCTAATGATAAATTATGCGGAATTAAAACTAATTGTAACACACTAAGTGTAACCAAAGAGTGCAGCCGAATTTCCGATGACGGGCTCTGGACTATCTCCTCTAAATTTCTCTAAATAAGAGTTGAGGTGTTATATGAAGCTCTCTTGGTTCAACACTAGTGAGGCACACAATCAATACCAAGCATATATATGATATGAACAATATGAATCAATATAAGAGAGAGTTAAGAGATAGTGAATCAAACGCAAACAAAAAGATATGTTTCGAGATTCGTGCCACTGCTCTACGTCCCCGCCTTCACACAGAAGAATTTCTACTATGTCCACACAGCACCTCCCACACAGGGAACCTCCACCGAGAAATTAAAATTACAAAGTAAGGAGTACACAACTCATCTCTCCAACAACAACCACCTCTACACAAGAGGCAAGGCACAAAGCCAAAACAACAATCACCTCTACACAAGAGGGATAAGGCACTAAGCCAAACTCAACCTCAGCCACCTCTACACGAAGAGGGATAGCTACAAACCCAAAGCACAGCCTCCTCTTACACTTAGAGGGATTGGCACAAACCCAAAGCAAAGAAGGGATTACAACTTAGTGATCTCAAAGACGACAAATAACCCTTGGTGATCTCAATAGATTACAAACTATAATTCTCACAAAAATAAGATCATATAGATAGGATAGAGATGATAGCTCAAGTGTGAAAAAATAAGGTGTTTGGAAAACAAATCATAAAGAAAAACACATGGGAAAATTACTAGAATGAAATAGATATGAAAATCAAAATAATTTCTCAAAGACACTCTTTTTCTTTGATTTTTCAACCCTTGAAAACAAATAAAAATAAAACTTTGTAGCCCAAAAACTCTTTAAGATCTTGCTGAAAACACTTAGAATGATAGGAAATTTGCTCTCAAAAACCATGTAGAAAACATCCCAAGAGATGGATTTTTATAAGCCTCTCAAAAATCTGATCGTTTGCAGCTGGAAAGGGCAGAAATGCCCTTCTAGTCGATCGCCCGGTCGACTAACGTAATGCTCTTATTTCTGACCGTTGTGCCTCCGGTCGACCGCCCAGTCGACCAGGCCAAGCCTGTCGGTCGACCGTCCGGTCGACCGGCCGCACCCGAGAGTGGGTGCTTTCAGCCGGTCGACTGTGCGTCGACCGGCCTACTGGGCTGGCCTTTGTGCACGTCTCGTGCACATCGATCGACCGGTCCAGTCGACCGCCAGTGGATCTGGCATGGATTTTAGGACTGAAAACTTAGTTAATTTAATACCAATTAAATCCCATAAATACTCATAAATTTCATAAAAATAAGTTCTTATAAGATATTTGAATACCAAATATGTGTGACCAAAAATCAACACAAATTACAAACTATTTGAACCATTTTTGTGATATAAAATATTTGGCCTAAAATAAAAACGGTATTTTTCAAAAACCAACCTTTGAAATGGAAATCCGATTTTTTAAAAACTTGTATAGATAAAAAAAACAAGATATTTAACAATCTTTTGAAGCATATTGTATATGGATAGAATCCAATACACATGTAATAGATATATCTATGGTTTTGACATGAAATCCAAAAATAGGTTTTGTTTAAATACAAAACTCCAAACAATGAATAGGATTATCAAAATAAGTTTTTCTAAATATGTGAAGCACAGATGTATATAGATGAAATCCAATATACATTAAACCATGTAAACTTATTTTGATTCTATCTATTCATGAAAACCATATATATGAATTAGAAATCCAAAACCCGGTTAAACCGAAAACCAAACATATTGAACTTGTGTGTGTGTGTGAACTTGACCATATCAACACTATCTAACTTTACACAAGATCTAAACACAACTAAACTAAATACAAACCGAAGTCTTCTTATAGAACTCCTTCTCCAAGTCGACTCGATCCAAACACGATCCAACGAGCTTGACTCCAGCCGAGTGCTAGATGCAATCTTGACGCGCGAGCTCTTAAATCTACATGCGATAGCTCCAAAACTCATTTGTTAAAGCTAATCACTTACTAATATCTTGATCAATAACTGAAACTGTAAAAACACAAAATCATTAGTAAACTAACCTTCATAAATTAGACATCATCAAAACTAAGATGAAAGGCCTCTGGGCTAGCTACAGTACTCAAGGGAGGGCATTCTTTTGAGCTGTTGATAATCATCCATTTGAATAGAGACCATTGATTTGAATGTAATCGTTGAGACCTGGGACTTATGAAGTCGGGTACAGGTCGAAGAGAGGCAGTTATCCATACCCAACATGCAAACTCTCTCTGAAGCCCAGCGTGTATAAATCTGCCGGAGCTCAGAGTAGAGTTTTATGAATGAAACTTCCTCAAATTGGCAATTTGCCTTCAACCTTGTAAAAGGGATTGGGAGAACTAGGGCACAAACCCTTGCTTCTTCCTATCTCAATTCTTCGATTTCTTGCTATTTCTCTTTAACCCATTCTTGCTTGTTAAATGGCTCGCCAGAACAAGCACATATTCATTCCGGCCACGGCGGGCGGATCCCGAGATCGCATCACAAACTAACAAGTGTGCTTCAATACTTGCAGGTACAATGTTGTTAAATCATGTACCAGATCAGTCTGCCAAGCAGAACATCTCAGAGATCTATCTGCATGCTTAAACAAACGACGAGGACGCCATCACCTTCGACAAGACCATAGCAACACGTCCAATTCATGTAGAAAGGGGTAAATTCTTCTTCTTGTACTGATTCTCGTGGCAAAGGCACTTGCATCACATGCATAACTTGTGAGATAATTTCATCACAAATATAAATTTGCTCAACTATGATAAGTCAAAAGGCTGAACTGGACAGCGAAGAGTGGTGAAATCCATACTGTTCCTGGAACCATACAACATAATTCTGTGACGATACTCGAAAAGTTGCAACCATAATCAGTAACTACATGCATTCCTGTTCTAGAGCTAAAACTGTACATCCAATACATAGAAAACATGCTTTCGTTGGGAAACAGAACAAAAGTAATGTTTTTCAACCAACTCGAGACACCCTTGCAACGCCAAGAAAGAAAAGCTTCATGAACAAAACTAAACACCTGCACAAAAGAATGCCAGATAAGCAACCAAACTTGTAGAGGCAACATTGGGAGCAGCTGTAACTCACATTAATTGGTGTTGTGTGTCTGGTCATGCTCAATAAAATCAAGGGCTTGCTCCTTGGAAACAACATTGACATGGCTGACCCTGTTCTTGTGTGTCACGCCATATATCTTGTCTGCAACTTTAACAAGCTCTGGCCGGAATGTTGTGGTTATAAACTGAGTATTTGCCATATCAGCCAGACGACGTATCATATCTTTTTAAAACAAGAGTTAAGATTTCCAATAACGTTGACTCAGCATTCCACTGGTAAGCGTCCGGTTGTTAACTTTGCCCATACAAATGAAGCTAGACGAATGCAAGAAATGTGTAAATATCATCAAACATATACACCAAATGACAGGCCTGTGAACAGGGAACTAAACAACATAATTCATCAAACCCTATACTTTATTCACCTATTAAATCCAAAATTGATGCAAATGATGGCAAAGCATTAATATCAAGTGTTTGTGAGTATAAATCCCATGACTAAGTGTTTGAATGTGTGGTGTGCGCGCAGTGGTGCAGTCTTGTGAGGGTGTGTGTTTGCATGTGTGGTGTGTGTGTGTGTGTGTGTGTGGTGGTGTGTGGTGTGTGTGTGTGTGTGTGTGGGGGGGGGGGGGGGGGGGGGGGGGGGGTGGGGGGGGGGGGTGGGGGGGGGGTGGGAGGGGGGGTGGGGGGTTGTGTGTGTGGGTGGGTGGTAGGCACAACATAGAAATTGCAGGATACTTCCAACTGCAGTCCTGTACTGGGGATCAAGCGCCGCGTCAATTTCATCAAACAGATAAAATGGAGCAGGATCACATCGCTGTATGGCAAATATTAGCGTCAATGCCACTACAGTTTTCTGGCCACCAGACAACTGTTTCATTGATTGAGTTTCACCTTGTCCAGTAAAAGAAACCTAAGAAAAAGAAATAAAAAAGTTTGTCAGATGGAAGCCAATTGTTGTTCAATTCAAATGATTCTTCAAAAGAAATTTTGATAAGGTGGCATGTATCAGAAAGGCACCACTTGTTATCACATATCCTCCACACTTATAAAATACCTGAAAGTCTTGTGCATTATAAAACCTGTCCATGAAGCAGGCCAAGCGAGCACTTGCTGCATTACTAAGTCCCCAAAATATAACTTTTTAAACAAAGATGTTCTAAGACATGCATGTCATGATGAACGGCGTGGATCATCAATCTAGATGGTCCACTGCTTGCAGTTTGGCCAGGATGAAGTGGTATATTTGGCCTAAGGAACAAAGTAGACACTACGCAATCATCAATCATTGACTGCAAACTCCTTTTCCATCAAAATGAAGCAGGCAATGAAGTAGGACTAGGAGACAAGAAAACTGCACAAAACAAGATTTTACAGCCACTCAACAAACCTCAAGAGATGGTGCTAAGCTCCTGACCAGAGCTAAGAGTGCCTTGCAATAAATTCTTCAAGGCGAGTTGAAGGCATGTAGATCAACTTCTTTTACTGTTATACTCTTGACTAGTTAGTTTCTTATTCGGAGTTTTTAATTCTGGTCTTTATTTATTTCCTACTCATATTATCAGTTGTACTTATAATGGCCTATGGCCTATAAATAATAGTATTGAGGGAGGAATCATTAACTCTCTCAAATATTTTTCTCTCAAATTGTAATATGGTACCACAGCAAAAAAAATAATGTGGAATCAAATACCAAATTAGGGAATTTAGGGTTTCGGATATGATCACAGGTCGCAACCTGGATCTAAGTTTCACCACCAGTTGAATCAATCAAAAAAAGACCAAAAAGCTCATATCCAAAATATTCAATATCTTTATTCATCAAACTGAGTCTCTTAAATAAACCCTTACAAAGAAGAGTTTCACCACATAACCGATGTGGTACTAAATATACTGGACTCGATAAAGCAATATGAAATAAAAGAAGACTCAATAAACTAGACCTAACCAGGACTCCTCAAACTATTTCAAACGAAGTCCAATTAGACTCAAACGAAAAATAACGAATAAAATAAAATATGGACTACACAATCCTCCAATAATATCAATTGACTCATAAACAAATAGGGCTCAAAACCAGAGCCAAAGTGGTGCGATATGACACAGCGGCGACGGTGTTGATATATACGTAGAGGAACCGGTGTGATGCCACCATCAGTACTCCCGAGGTGAAAAGAACTCGACTCTGTCGAGTATGACTCCAAATGACTCATAAAACTCCAACAAATTTGGGGCTAACTGCTGCAGATCTTCTCGAGTAATCCATGCGTCAACAGATTCTGGATGACCTTTCCAATTTCATTTTGGCAAAACCAAACCCTTCTCTCGTCAGACATATCATACGAGTCAAAGTAATGGTCCATGTCAGAAATCCAATCGAGAAAGATTTAGGGATCCAACTGACCATCGAAAGTGGGTGCTTCAAGTTTTATGTTCTTAAAATTCGCTCCCGCAAAGTCATTTTGGTCGTTATTCCTAGGATGGCGAGGTCCAACACGAGGTCCATTTTCAATAATATTGTCGGTAGTCTCTCGTTCCCCAGTATTTCTCAATTCTTGTTCAACGTTCTCCATCCGAGTGGTTAACCTTTCTAGAAGCTTGGAGAAATTGTCTAGTGCGGATTCCATTTCAGGAGTTAGGTTGTGGGGATGATACTGTGTTCCACTACGGATGGTCATGCAACAGGGTATCTTAATGCAAAATCTAAGACACAATGCTAAATGAAACTAAATGATCCAAGAAATATCAACTATGAAACCTGATGCAAAATGATCAAAATAAAATAATAAATCAGCAAGTAATTCATTTCTGGTACGCAATAAGTATCTCACTACTCATTCCCATCTAGACAACACAAATTTAATTAAAACGATCAGATAATAGAAATATTGTGTTATGTTGACTGTTTTAAATTCCAAAATGAATCAATACATGCCTAGAATCAGGAATAGTTCTAGTGCAATACTCAGATGAAGCAAATAGGGCAAACAAATTCACTCACAATTTATTAGTAGAACAGCGGTATAGTGATAGCACGAAAGATGAACAGTGTGTGGTGCAACTGGATGTCTAATAAGATTGGAAAGTAGCAGAACTGACTGAGTTGTGGATTACCTCAAAATTACCTATATCGAGGAAAAGAAAACTCACCCACCACACCTCTGGACAGTAGTGCTATGAGCAGCAAACCCGCTGCCTCGAGATCGGCGCAAATCGAATACGAATAGAGCAAGAAACAACCTCTAGAAGATGGATGTTGAACTTGGATTGTGCTAACTCAGTCGAGTCAACTCAGTCAAGTTGCTCAGTGTTCCACTGAGTTAGCTATCTGGGCAATCGGTCAGGTCAGTTTTTTTTTTGGGATTAAACCGGTTGCCCAAACCCAAATCCTTTTGGGGTCAGTCGGGTCGGGTGATGAATAAAACCGATTGCCCAAACCCAATTCCAATTGGGTTTATATAATTGGGTTTGATGAAATTTTAACCCGACGCCCAAAATTCTCCGTTCCCGATCTCAGCTAGGGCGGAGAACTTCGATCGGTGGCGAGGCGTCCAATCGAAGGCGAGGGACAACGACAAGATTGGCCAAGCAGCGGTAAGTTGGTGAAAGACGGAGAGGTTGTCGAAGAAGTCAATAGCCTGGATCTTGATGAAGATTTGGTGAGATGACAAAGGCGGTTGGGGAGCAGCCAAATCTGACGGCATTGTTTTAAATATCGACTAATATACTGGTATATCGACCGAGATACCGGTATTTTATCCAAAACGATACGGTAAGTGTGAAATTTTACCGGATATCATTTTGGACCGATATGGGCCGATATATCGCTGCGTGGCTAATATATCGGCCGATATCCGAGATAAAAATATATGATATTTCGCCATGTAACGCATTTGAGGAGCTTCTACAAACGCATTTGAGGAGTTTATACAAAAAAGTATCCCAGAGTCTATAATCTTAAACTTACTTTACGTAGTTTCATATGATTTATATAAGCAATCACATATATATTCTTCATCCGGTATGGCGTCCGTTTTGACATCCGATAGTTAGTATCATATCGCGATATATCGCTCGATATCCAGTATCCAGTATACAATTTTGCCGACTGATATATCGCTGATATCCGATATTTAAAACATTGTCTGACGGAGAGGGGGATCCCTTCAGACCTAAGTCGGAGGGGAGATCTCAACGGAATTTAAGAGGGTGGACGACAACCTGATCTAAGGGTTACGTCAGTGAGAAGAGGATGGCCAGTGTCGTCGAAGAAGCTCCACGACGAACAGATGGCGCAGGTGAACTGGTGGTGCGGAGAAGACTTGTTCAGTGAAAACTGAAATGGCGGGGGCTTGCAGCAGAAGAGGAATCGTGGAGATAATTTGAAGGAGATGAACAGTAACGAGATTCGTTGCTGTTCACGAAATTGTAATAATTTTTTTTTAAAGGCTTGGAAATTTGTGGAGGGGGATCAGGAAGTTCGGCTCTGATACCTAAATGACGTGGAATCAAATACCAAATTAGGGAATTTGTGGTTTTAGATATGATCACAGGTCGCAACCTGGATCTAGGCTTCACCACCAGTCGAATCAGTCAAAAATAGACCGAATCAAAAACCTTAAGCAAAGCTTTTATCCAAAATATTCAATATCTTCATTCATCAAACTGAGTCTCTTAAATAAACTCTTACAAATAAGAGGTTCACCACATAACCGATGTGGTACTATACATACTGGACTCAATAAAGCAATACGAAATAAAAAAAGAATCGATAAACTAGGTCTAATCAGGACTCCTCAAACTGACTCAAACGAAGTCCAATTAGACTCAAACGAAAAACAACGAACAGAATAAAATATGGACTACACGATCCTTCAATAATATCAACTGACTCACAAACAACTAGGGCTCAAAACCAGAGCCAAAGTGGTGCCGATATGACACAACGGCGACAGCACTGATATGTACGTAGAGGAACCGGTGTGATTCCCCCATCAAAAACCCTAATCCTAACCTCAGAGCAAAAATCCTAACCCTAGTCGTAACCTATCGACACCAACTTCTTATCTTCTTTTTCTTTTCTTTTTTAGATCTAGTGATCTGAATCCAGATCTAAAAAAATAAGATATTGTTCACAATAAAAGTATAATATATATAAAGAGAGAGACTTGTGTAGTTCCGGAAGGATTCGAACACGAATCCTTCCCACTTAAATATCATTCTACGATATTCAAATACAAGATCCATCCCGCTGAAGTTGATCTATATTATTTAAAGTAATTAAAAATAAAAAATCAAGTGTTTTGAATACTTTTTGTCCATCCATCAAGTAGGCGCAAAATGGACGGCCAAAATAGCATAAAAATAGCATATTGCGTAGATCTCTGTCTTTAGACATACAAATTCTCAATCCAACCATTTGATCATGATCTAAACATTTAAAAACCCCTACATATCAATTTTTATTAGGTTTTAAATATTCTACACTGTTAAACTAACCAACTCACTACTTCCGACCGTCTATTTTGCACCTACTTGATAGATGAGCAAAAAGTATTCAAAACACTTAATTTTTAATTACTTTAAATAATATAGATCAACTTCAACAGAGTGAATCTTGTATTCGAATGTCATAGGGTTGTATTTGAGTGGAAAGGATTCAGAATCGAATCCTTCCGGAATGACAGTCTATATCTATTATATTATTTAAAGTATCTATAAACCAAAAATCAAGTATCTATAAACCAAAAATCAAGTATCTATAAACCATTGAAACCTAACAAAATTGGTTTGTAAGGGTTTTTAAATATGTAGATTATGATCAAATGGCCGGATCAAGAATTTGTATGTTTAAATATAGATCTAACCAACTCACTATTTAGGCTGTCTGTTTTTCCCCTACTTGATGCATAAGCAAAAGTATTTAAAATACTTGATTTTTGGTTTATAGATACTTTAAATAATATAGATCAACTTCAATAGAATTGGATCGTGTATTTGAATGCCGTAGGATTGTATTTGAGTAGGAAAGATTCAAGGTCGAATCCTTCCGGAATGACACAAGTCTATATATATATATATATATATATATATATATATATATATATATAGAGAGAGAGAGAGAGAGAGATAGACTTGTATCCTTTCAAAAGGATTTGATCCCGGATCCTTCCCACTCAAATTCAACCCTCCAACATTCGAATACAAGATCCACTCCGTTGAAGTTGATCTATACTATTTCAAGTATCTATAAACCAAAATCAAGTGTTTTAAATACTTTTTGCCCATCCATCAAGCGACGCAAAATAGACGGCCGAAAGTAGTGAGTTGGTTAGATCTATGTCTTTAGACATACAAATTCTCGATCCGACCATTTCATTATGATCTAAACATTTAAAAACTCCTATAAACTAATTTTTGTTAGATTTCAAATGTTCTACACCGTTAAACTAACCAACTCACTATTTAGGCCGTCCGTTTTTCCCCTACTTGATGGATAGGCAAAAAGTATTTAAAACACTTGATTTTTGGTTTATAGATACTTGAAATAGTATAAATCAACTTCAACGGAGTGGATCTTGTATTCGAATGTTGGAGGGTTGAATTTGAGTGGGAAGGATCCGGGATCAAATCCTTTTGAAAGGATACAAGTCTATCTCTCTCTCTCTCTCTCTCTCTCTCTCTCTCTCTATATATATATATATATATATATATATATATATATATATATATATATAACCCTAGTCTTTTTCTTGCCATCGCCACCACAAAATCCTTTTTCCTTGACCTCGCCGCCACCACATCTCTTATGCCTGCTAATATGACCTCGTCGAGGCCCTGCTACTTCTCTATGCCTACTGATGACCCCTTGATGCCCTGTCAAACTTCGCCGAGGCCACAATTTTCTCAAATGCTATCTATTACCCTGCTTGAACATCCTTAACATTTTCTATGGCTACAACTATTTGTCAATATGCATGCTCGTATTTAAATAACTACTAGCTACTATGTCTTCCGAAGATATCAAGCACACATTCGTTTCCACTGTTCTAAAGCACTTCTTAGCTACCACTGTGAAACTCAATGGTCCTAACTACCTTCTCTGCGAGCCCAGACCTTTTGTCTTTGTTGACTCGCAGAAGAAACTGAAGCATCTTACAGAGGATCCTCTAGCACAG
Source organism: Agave tequilana (assembly GCA_038442645.1). Lineage (NCBI taxonomy): Eukaryota > Viridiplantae > Streptophyta > Magnoliopsida > Asparagales > Asparagaceae > Agave > Agave tequilana. Next base: position 120,447 of record JAVJIF010034016.1, on the reverse strand, counting down.
AGCACTACTTTCTATGATGATTGGGTGGCCAATGATTATAGTGTGATGACTTGATTGCTCAACAGTCATAAGAAGGTTAGTGCAAGTGTCATGTTTCTCAAAAATACTTTGAATAATGAATTCCAACGAGTAGAATATTTCTCTTAATGTTGATTTGTATGAGAAATTATTCTCGCTGTAACATGATCGCTCTCTCTGACTACTACTCAAGTTGAAGAGAACTCTCAATGAGTTGAATTTTTATCAACTTTTTGTACTGGATTTGAAGGTATTTCAGTGGTATCGCGATGAGCTACCAGTGGTTAAATTTCTATCTGATCTGGATATCTCCTTAGGCAAGTTCAAGAACAGATTCTTGGAGGTGATACCATTCCTTCTCTCTCCCACCCTGTCTCGAGTTCATTTTGTTTCTATGAGAGGTGATTCCTCTTCTAGTGTTTCTTCTTTGCTATGGTAGCTGGAGGTCGTAGACCCGAGGATAAGGGTCTATGTCATTGTGATCACTGCGATAGAAAAAATCATACACCAAATAAGTGTTGGGACAAGTTTGGTAAACCTGAGTGGGCTCAGGTTAGTGATTCTACATCTACATCTATTTTAGCTACTACCTCATCCACTTCACTACTACTTCTATTGTGCAGATCTCAAAGGCAGACCATGAGCGTTTCCCTCAGCTACAACTCAGGCATTCCTGTCAGCTAATACTATTATGCATGGGTCTACTTTAGGTATGAGTGCATTTATTGCGTCCTCTGATAAGTGATTGGTATCGTATACTGCATTATTTATACTCCATTCTGTCTATTTTGTATATAAATAATTGCTACCTGGATATATGTGTCTTTGTAGTGAATGAGCGTAATCAACAAGGAAAGGAGAAGAAACGATTAGAATGGCTTGTTTTGCAAAGAAAAATGAAAAAATTCGGCAATAAAGATTGAAGGTTCCTTTTCGAACACGCTGTGATATTTTGGTAATAACTTAAACTTCAAATGAAGTCATCCAAGCATCTATGGAATTCAGAGAGCTACAACTTTTCGTATTGACAACTTTTCCTGATTCAGCCATTTGACCGCTCGCAGCGGTCAAAGAAGATGTGCTCCTGTCAGTGGGGGCTGAGGCAATTATGGCAAAATTGGGGGGATTAAATGACAAATGTTGCAGTTTAAGAATCCTGGACGACTCTTTTGCTATTTGATTTGTATTTTGAATAGAATTTGACCCTTGAGGCTATAAAAAAACACAGTACATCGAGGGTTTTGGGAGAGGATAGTTAGGAAGCTATTTTTTGGGTTTTTGTGCTAGAGTCGTGGGTGTTCTCTTCCTCCTCCCTGCCGAATTATTAAATCTTGTAAATCTTTATAAATAGTAATTCTTTCATTGAATATTTGATTATTATTTTTCAAGCATTATAGTATTTGATTATTGCAATGTGGTCAATAGATTTGTGTTTCCCATTTTCATCTTGTTAATAATCTTGCCACGAGTAGTTAAATAGTTTTCAAGCATCTAGGGAGATGAACCTAAATTAAATATTATATGACCAATCAAGATCTCTCTTTTAGGGTTTAAATTAGACAACAAATCATTTAGATCTAATAGTAATTAGTTTCAAGAATAGATTAGAAATTTGACAAGATATTTATTTATAATTAATAATCCATGCTTAGATCTTTATTACTTTCCTGGTTTTAATTTAGATAATTATAGAAAATCTTTGATAGATTATGTAATTAAAAAATAACATGTGCTTAAATCTAACGTTCGAGGATTAGTTTTCTTTTAAAAATAATGATTTTAAGTAAAAAAATTAATTCTAGTAATTTAATTTTAAAAAAATCAACATGGAATCTACAAAGTTGATAGGTTATCTATTAATCAAATAATAACATATGCTTAGGAAATAGATTTCAAATTGTTTATTTTGAAGATCTAGAAATCAAGGTGATTGATCTTACAAATTCAAAATAATTAATTAGGATTTAAATTGATAGGTTAATTCATGAGTTTGATTAGCTTATTCTTTGTAGATTTAATTAGGAATTTCAAAAGATTAGTAAAAGAACGAGATTGAGATTGATTGCATAATATTTAATTTAGGAAATTCATTCCTTAGTGTTTGATTCTTTTAAATTGATAATCTTTTAGAAACCAAAAATCCAACTATCTTTTTAATCAATTCGCCAAAATAGTGTTTTAAAGCTTAAATAATCATTTGTCCCTAAGGATCAACTCTCAAGTGCTGTGATTGAACGATCGTGCGTTTGCGATAATTTATAACATCAAGGTTTTTCTTCACAATTCTGCTAGTGCACCGTTCACTGTCTGTCCCAAGCCAGGATAAAAGAGGAGGGTTGTGGTAGGCCTGTGACAGCCAACGTAAAACATTATCACATATATGAACATGAACCAAGAACTAAATTTCGTTGAGCGTTCCCTACTGAGTGACGCGCTACATCGGAGCCCGGGTGTAGTGAAAAATGGACAAGGGTTGCTAGGTCGTCGTCCAAAAATGACGCGCCATATCGGCACCCGGATGTGGTGTCAAATGAGCAAAGGTTCCCACACTTTTATGAGCGGGTGATGATAAAAAAGTTAGCTCATGAATATAGGATTAGATTAACATCATGGAACATAGGTTCTCTTACGGGTAAATTAGCAGAGTTAGTTGATGCTATGATTAGACGAAATGTTACTATTTTGTGTGTGCAGGAAACTAAGTGGGTAGGTGAAAAAGCTAGAATTATAGAGCCTTAGGTTATAAACTTTGGTATACTGGTAAAGATAGAAATCGTAATGGAGTGAGTGTGATCATAGATAAACCATTGCTTGAGGATGTAGTGAAGGTTAGGAGAAAGGGTGATAGGATTTTACTAGTTAAACTTATTTTATTTTTAATGTTACTAGTGTCTACACACCACAAGTAAGACTTAATGAATCAAGTAAGCGTCAATTTGGGAGGATTTAGATGAGATTGTGCAAGGCATACCCATTAAGAAAAGCTTTTCATAGGCAGTGACCTCAATGGGCATATAGGAACTAGTTGTTATGGGTTTGATAGTGTACATGGAGGGTGAAAGAAATGAACCAGGTCACTGGATTCTAGATTTTGCTTTGTCATATGATTTGATCTTAGCGAATACTTGGTTTAGGAAGAGAGTCTCACTTGATCACTTTTAGAAGTAGATCAAGTGCGAGTCAAATAGATTTTTTTTTTAACTAGAAAAGTAGATAGGGGTCATATGGATTGTAAGGTAGTACCCAACATACTATTAATTTTAGATGTCTGGATTAGGAGAAGATTTAGAAAGATTAAACGTAAGTTAGATCCTAAGATTAAGTGGTGGTGGCGGCTAAAAGAATGGAAAGCCCAAGATGATTCCAATACAACATAGAATAAAATTGCTAGCTGCATTAAAAGAGTAGCAAAAAATGTACTTGGTGAGTCACGGGGTGGTACTCCACCATGTAAGGACACATCATGGTGGAATGAAGAGGTAAAAGCTGTCATTAAGATCAAACGACTCTTATAGAGATTTGAAGAAAAATTGTGATAGAGTGAGTTTTTAAAGGTATAAGCTAGCCAAGAAGGAGGCTAAGAAAGCTGCTCAGAATGCAAGAGCTAAAGTGTATAAAGAAGTGTATGAGAAGTTGGAAACCAAAGAGATTGAAAGGGATATATATAGAATTGCTCGAATAAGAGAGAAATACTAGAGACTTATATACTGTGAGGTGTGTCAAAGATGAGGATCAGAAGGTTTTACTTTGAGATAAAGAAATCAAAGAAAGATGGATAGAGTATTTTGACAAATTGTTCAATGATAGTACTACTCAAGACTTGGATGACCTTACCATTCAGTGCCAGGATATGAACCATAATTATATGCGAAGAATTAGCGAATCTGAAGTTAAAGAGGCCTTGAAGACGATGAAGTCAAGAAAAGCGATTGGCCCGGATAGAATTCCTATTGAGGTATGGAGATGCTTAGGAGAGGTGGGCGTGAGATGGCTGACAAACCTTTTTAACAAGATCTGGCTAACTAAAAAGATGCCAAATGAGTAGAGAAAGAGTACCTTACCTTTCTATAGAACAAGGGTGATATCCAGAGTTGTTCAAACTATCGTGGAATAAAACTCATGTATCACACCATGAAGTTTTGGGAAAGGGTAATTAAACACATGTTAAGGCAGAATGTTATAATATCAGAGAACCAGTTTGGTTCATGCGAGGGAGATCGACGACAGAGGCTATTCATTTGCTTCGTCAACTTATAGAGCAATTTCGAGAGAGGAAGAGAAATTTACATATGGTCTTTATTAATTTAGAAAAATCTTATGATAAGGTGCCAATGAGGTATTATGGTGGACATTGATGAAAAAGAAAGTCCCTATTAAATATATTGACATAATTAAGGATATGTACGATGGAGTAGTGACAAATGTCAGAACTTGTGGAGACATAACAAGTGATTTTTCTATCACAATTGGACTGCATCAAGGATCAGCATTGAGTCCATTCTTATTTGCCATAGTGATGGATGAGCTTATTAGATCTATTCAGGATGAGATACCGTGGTGTATGCTATTTGCCGATGATATTGTCCTAGTTGATGAGACGAGAGCTGGGGTAAACGCCAAATTGGAGTTAAGGAGGCAAACTCTAGAATCTCGAGATTTTAGATCAAGTAGGGCCAAAACATAGTATATAGGGTGTAAGTACAGTAAACACGGAATCCGAAATTATAGTATTGTGAGACTAGATGGACAAGAAATACCGATGAGCGGTCATTTAAGTACTTGGGTTCTATTATCCAAAAGGATGGGGAGATCGATAGTGATGTCAACCATAGGATCCAAGCCGGCTGGTTGAAATGGAGGAGCGCAATAAGAGTTTTATGTGATCGTAATATTCCGTTATGGCTGAAAGGAAAGTTTTATCGAACTGCTATTAGACCAGCTTTGTTATATAGCACAGAATATTGGCTATAAAGAGATATCATGCCCAAAAAATGAATGTAGCAGAGATGCGCATGCTTCGTGGGATGTGTGGTAACACGCAAAGAGATAAGATGAGCAATGAGGATATTCGTACTAAGATAGGTGTAGCCTCTATAGAAGAGAAGATGAGAGAAAACCGCCTACGATGGTTTGGTCATGTGCGATGTAGACCTACAAATGCGCCAGTCCGGCGAGTAGAGCATATCAATTTAGGGCAAGTTAAAAGAGCGCAAGGGAGACCGAAGAAAACATGAATGGAGGTAATATAAGATATAGAGGTTAAAGGTATTAGTGAAGGCATATTGCTTGATAGGAATGAGTGGAGAAAGCTGATCCATGTGTTGGCCTAAAGGCCCATTGCTCTAGTTTTGTTGAAGATTAACTCATGTAGTTATAGTACTAATAATCTTGTATTTAATTAGTCTCAGATATTTGATCACGATCTTAGTTGGTGTTTAGCTTCAACAAAGAATATGAAGTCAAGTTTTGGAGCTAGCACGTGTTGATTCAAGAGCTCGCGCATCTAGATCGCATCATGAACTCGAAGAGGAGTCTAGCTCGTTGGATCAAGGTTTAGACCAAGTCAAGAAGGAGAAGAAGATTTTCAAGTGAAGATTTTCAAGAGAAGACTTGTGTCATATTTGTAAGTGTCAAGATTTTGTTTAGATAAAACGTAAAGGATAGATTAGTTGGTGGATTGCTCAAGTTCATTTACACTCGCACAAGATTTTATGTGTTTTCATAAAAGAATTTTCGTTTTGAAAAATACCAATTTGTTTTTTAAGCGTCATAATATACTTGTGTTTTTATCAAAACTAATTTTAGAGCTTAGTGTCAAAAACATAAATATTTCATCGTATATGTGTAGTGGATCATATCCACACACTAAGCTTAAAAAGTGTTTAAAATATCTTGTTTTGTATTTGGAGAAGTTTTGAAAAAAGCGTTTTTGTAAAATACAGGCTTTTGTTTAAGGCAAAACTTCTTTATTACAAAAATAGTTCAAAATGTTTGTAACATTTTGATTTTTACTCAAATATGTTTATATATCAAAGTATATCAATGAACTTATTCTTGTAGATTTTAACAGAATTTATAGGATTTTACTAAAGATAAAAAGACCGAGTTTTTATTCCCTAAAATGTTGACTGGCCTTCTGCCGTCGACCGGGCGGTTGACCGATATGCACAAACGTGAACAGCCAAGGGTCGATCGACCGCCAGAGAGCAGGCCAGAGAGCCTCTGCTCTCTGGAAATGGCCAGATCGACCGGGCGGTCGACCGCTGGGTCACTTGCCAGTTTACGGTCGACCGACCGGTTGACCGCTGGCACAACAGTCAGAAATCTGACCGTTGGCCAGTCGACCGGGCGGTCGACCGACAACAGACCAGTTTGCTGAGTTGACCTCCAACAGCCATATTTTGAGAGCCTATAAAAGGGGCTTCCCTTGGACTATTTTCTACAAGATTTTAAGTGAGTTTTCAAGAAAGATTTTTCTACACTTCTAAATGATTATCTCCACTTGTTTTAAAGCCAAATACTTCCATTTCAAAAGGAGTGTTTTCAAGAGGTTTTGTAAAAGAGATTTCTTGAGTTTACCACCAAATCAATCTTAGTTTTCTCACACACACTTAGCTATCTATTGCTATATCAATCCTATAGGGATCTTTATTGTGAGAGTATTTTAGGTGATCAAAGTGTTGTGATCACCAAAGTGTTCTACTTTGTGTTTGAGGAGGCGGACTTGCGGGTTCGCGTTGTTTCGAGTTCTAGTGAGAGCTCGGTGTAGAAGTGCGACCTCGGCAAGCTAGTGTGCTTGTGGTGTAGTTCTTGCGGGAACAAGAGAGGGACTAGTGAGTCCAAGGAGTTCTAGTGTGAACTCGTTGTAGATGTTGCGGCACCGAGTGATCCGGTGGGATCATTTTTAGTGAAAATCCTTCATAGTGTTGAAGGCGGAGACGTAGAGCAAGGGTGCTCGAACCTCGAAACAAATCTCCCGTGTTTGCGATTGCTCTCTCTATCTCTCACTTGTGTTTATATCTTGCATGCTATTATTATTCATATTCATTACTTGCTAGATATACTTGTGCTTAAATTGATATATGCTTGGGGATTGTTTGCTCACACTTGTATTCAACCAAGAGAGCCATAGCGGCACCTCAACTCTTAGGAATCTTGAGGAGATGGTCCAGAACCCTTCACCGGAATTCAGCTACACTCTTAAGTTATATCTTGTGTGTGTAACTTAATAGTTTTTAGTTTGCATAAATAGTTTTAATTCCGCATTAATTCATCATTAGATTGAAATCACCTATTCACCCCCCTCTAGGTGATTTCAATTGGTATCAGAGCTTGGTGCTCTTGATTTGGGTCTAACAACCTAGAGTTAAAGATCCTCATTTATAGCTAATCACAATATTTATACACACATGGATTTCATGTCACCTCCCATGTTTGACATCCTTAACATCCAAACTTGGAAAGTTAAGATGTCTATGTACCTCAAAGCCCTAGATATTCATGTTTATTTTGCCACTATTAAAGATTCATATTGTTTAAATGGCAAACACCTTGAGGCTAATGCAAAAGTCATTCATACTTTAAAGTCAACCCTAAATGATGAATATTTATCTAAGGTTTCTAACTTTGATTCGGCTTTTATAGTATGGAACACTATAGTCTCCCATAGCGAACAAAAGCAATATTATGCGGGGAGCAACTCGGATGATGGAAGTGATGCTTCCAACTTGTGCTATATGTTCCAAGGGGATAACCCCCTTGAGGTAAATTCCGAATCCGAGCTTGATGAGGATGTTGACATGTCATATGATGATCTTGCTTCATTTTGTCAACTTCTTAAAAAATATGACTTGCTTAAAAAGGATAACAAGAAATTGAAAAATAAATATGATTCTATTTTAGAAGAAAAAGATTACTTTCAAAATAAATTGGCATGTATTTCAAAAGAAAATGATATGTTGAAAAAGGATAATATTTCTTTGACTTCTAAATTAAATGATCATTGTGAAGGAAATACTTCTTTGAAAAATAAAATTATTTTGGTGGAAAAAGAAAAGGAATTTGCTTTGAATGAAAACAACTCTTTAAAAAGAAAAAATTGTTTCAAAGGAAAAGGAAAATGTTTCTAAAAAGAACAATATTGATGATTCTCATTCTCACCATGCTTTTCATGCAACCATTGATAAAAATGAGATTAAATTTTTGAAAAATAGAATAGATTGTTTGAGCTCAACTTTGAGCAATTGTGCATTTAATCATAATAGATTGAAAACCTTGTTTCAAAAGAAACAAGCTCCACATGTTCATGCACATCACCCACGGCACACATATGCACACTTTACACATCATGATCACACTCATTCACATGTGCATGCTAAAGTGTACAAATGTACACATTGCAGCCGCAAAGGCCATTTAGCAAAATTTTGTTATGATAAGGTAAATTCTATTAATTTTGCTAATAAAAATGTTTGGGTACCGAAGGATGCTAACCCTCGTGGACCCAAAAGAAAATGGGTATCAAAGTCCCCGCCTCTTGTGTTTGATTTAGGTGTGGGCTCACATGACGTGAGAGATTTGGTGCCTTGGTGGTGGATGCATGAGCTAGACGAACATACAAATTGATGTATCACTATCAAGGAAGTTTGGTGGGAGGACCACCATGTTTTAGAGACTTAGAGAATAGTTCATACGGCTTAGTAACTATCTCTAAACTCCTATTTAGTTTACATGCTTTTACATAAATAATATTTTTTAGCATGTTTTGTTTTTGTGCTTCATGTGGTGTATGCTTGTTTAGATGTAGCTTTCATTAAAACTTTTGTCTATATTTGTACAAGTAGTGAGCAACATTTGGTAGTGTTTTCAAAATACAACTATTTTCAAATCATATTTTTGAAAACTTCTACCCTAAAAGGGCGGATGGATGGGCGACCATGCCTTGTATGCTCAAATTAAATATTTTTTAACATGTGTATGAATATGGTGGATAGTTATGAGTAATACACATGAACTTCATGAAATTCTTATACTCATATATGTTTTCTTATATATGTATGCTTCAAATTTCAAATAATATCAATTTATATTGGTATTTTCATTTTCATATATATATATATATATATATATATATATATATATATGATTTGATTGTGCTTGATTTACAATATCCTTATATGTTTAAAGCACAAATTATGTTTATGCTAAGGTTAACTTAAATCTTGATTTCAATTGGTATCTCAATTGGTATTTTAATAAGCTTATGCATTATTTTCAATTGGTATCAAAATATACTTCATATTTTACCTTTTAATTGATATCAAAATTTACAATATACTTCAATTGGTATCAATATGTTTCGATTTCAATTGGGTTTCGATCCCAATTGGTATCAATAATGTTTTACCTTTTATTTGGTATCAAATTTACCATATATTTCAAAATATAAATATTTTACTTTCATTGGTATCAAAATTTACAACTGTTTCAATTTCAATTGGTATCAAAAAATTTCCAATTTCATTTGGTATCAAAAATCTTGTGATATCTTAAAATTTTGCTTACTTACAAAAGGTATCTCAAAATTTGATTTAAGAAAATTCAAATTTGTCTTTAAAGTGATTTTTAAAAAATGTTTTGATATGTATTGCCTATATGCAAGGGGAGCTTAAAATCTCGTCTATATATAGATTCATGTTGAGTGTATCTTGTATTGAGGAGCTTGACATCTCTTTTTTATGTGATATACATGTGTAAGGGAGCTTCACATCTCCACTTATGCATTGTATGTTATGCTTTATGTGGGTTAGGGTTTTGTGATCCCTTCTTCATGTAATCATCAAAAGGTATCTAAAAATTTGATTTAAGAAAATTCAAAATTTGTCTTTAAAGTGATTTTTAAAAAATGTTTTGATATGTATTGCCTATATGCAAGGGGAGCTTAAAATCTCGTCTATATATAGATTCATGTTGAGTGTATCTTGTATTGAGGAGCTTGACATCTCTTTTTTATGTGATATACATGTGTAAGGGAGCTTCACATCTCCACTTATGCATTGTATGTTATGCTTTATGTGGGTTAGGGTTTGTGATCCCTTCTTCATGTAATCATGTATGCAGGGGAGCTAACTTAAATCTTCCTCTTCATGAATGTATATCGCATATATATATCCTTATTGTTGACTTGTTTTTCACCCCTTTGTTAATGATTGACAAAATGAAGAATGATTTTGAGTTTATATATGCATTTACAATTTGAGTTTATGTTTATACAAAAGGAGGAGAATGATTTTGAAAGTTTATACAAAAAGGGGAAGAAGGTTGTTGGGAAAAGGATTTTTGATTTATGCATGTTTATCTCACCTTGTTTATGCATATATATTTGTTTAGTTTTATGCAATTCATTGCAATATCTATTTGTTTATTGTTATGCATGAGTTAAGGGGGAGCTTCTATGAAGCTTGACTTTAATCCATGCATATATAACTCCATGAGTTTTGTCATCATCAAAAAGGGAGAGATTGTTGGCCCCAAGGCCCATCGTTCTAGTTTTGATGATGATTAACTCATGTAGTTATAGTATTAATGATCTTGTGTTTAATTAGTCTCAGACATTTGATCAAGATCTTAGTTGGTGTTTAGCTTCAACAAAGGATTTAAAGTCAAGTTTTGGAGCTAGCACGTGTTGATTCAAGAGCTCGCGCATCTAGATCGCATCATGAACTCGAAGAGGAGTCTAGCTCGTTGGATCAAAGTTTGGACCAAGTCAAGGAGAAGAAGATTTTCAAATGAAGATTTTCAAGAGAAGTGTGTCATATTTGTACGTGTCAAGATTTTGTTTTTATATAAAATGTAAAGAATAGATTAGTTGGTGGATTGCTCAAGTCAATTTACACTCACACACAAGATTTATGTGTTTTCATAAAAGAATTTTCATTTTGAAAAATACCGGTTTATTTTTTAAGCTTCATAATATACTTGTGTTTATCAAAACTAATTTTAGAGCTTAATGTCAAAAACATAGATATTTCATCATATATGTGTAGTTGATCATATCCATACACACTAAGCTTCAAAAGTGTTTAAAATATCTTGTTTTGTATTTGGAGAAGTTTTGAAAAAATCATTTTTTGTAAAATACAGGTTTTTGTTTAAGGCAAAACTTCTTTATTACAAAAATAGTTCAAAATGTTTGTAACATGTTTTGATTTTTACTCAAATATGTTTGTATATCAAAGTATATCAATGAACTTATTTTTGTAGATTTTATGAGAACTTATGGGATTTTATTAAAGATAAAAACACCGAGTTTTTATCCCCTAAAATGTTGGACTAGCCTTCTGCCGGTCGACCGGGCGGTCGACTGATATGCACAAATGTGCAGAGCCAAGGGCCGATCGACCGAGCGGTCGACCACTGGGTCATTTGCCAGTTTACGGTCGACCGACCGGTCGACCGTTGGCACAACGGTCAGAAATCTGACCGTTGGCCGGTCGACCGGGCGGTCGACCGACAGCAGACCAGTCTGCTGAGTTGGCCTCCAACGGCCATATTTTGGGAGCTTATAAAAGGAGCTTCCCTTGGACTGCTTTCTACAAGATTTTAAGTGAGTTTTCAAGATAATTTTTCCTACACTTCTAAGTATTTATCTCCACTTGTTTTAGAGCCAAATACTTCCATTTCAAAAGGAGAGTTTTCAAGAGTGTTTTGTAAAAGAGATTTCTTGAGTTTTTCACCACCAAATCAATCCTAGTTTTCTCACACACACTTGAGCTATCCATTGCTATATCAATCCTATAGGGATCTTTGTTGTGAGAATATTTTAGGTGATCAAAGTGTTGTGATCACCAAAGTGTTCTACTTCGTGTTTGAGGAGGCGGACTTGCGGGTTCGTGTTGTTTCGAGTTCTAGCGAGAGCTCGGTGTAGAGGTGCGACCTCGGTAAGCTAGTGTGCTTGCGGTGTGTAGTTCTTACGGGAACAAGAGAGGAACGAGTCCAAGGAGTTCTAGTGTGAACTCGTTGTAGGTGCTGCGGCACCGAGTGATCCGATGGGATCGTTTTTAGTGGAAATCCTTCATGGTGTTAAAGGTGGAGACGTAGAGCAAGGGTGCTCGAACCTCGAAACAAATCTCCCGTGTTTGCAATTGCTCTCTATCTCTCACTTGTGTTTATATCTTGCATGCTATTATTGTTCATATTCATTACTTGCTAGATATACTTGTGCTTAAACTGATATATGCTTGGGGATTGTTTGTTCACACTTGTATTCAACCAAGAGAGCTATAGCGGCACCTCAACTCTTATCTAGAGGAATCTTGAGGAGATAACCAGAGCCCTTCACCGGGAATTCGGCTACACTCTTAGGTTATATCTTGTGTGTTTAGCTAAATAGTTTTTAGTTTGCATAAATAGTTTTAATTCCGCATTAATTCATCATTAGATTGAAATCACCTATTCACCCCCCCTCTAGGTGATTTCACCATGTGCCCGATCCGGCGTAATTCTCTTTTGGTTCATGTAGCCTACCCCAAATACTTGGGACAAATGGCTTAGTTGTTGTATCAAGGTTTTTCTCCATCAAGTTTTTGGTGTCATTGTCAGAGATGGTGTTTTTTTAGTTTTAAACATTTTTTTTACAAATTGATAAATCATTAAAAAATAAAACACAACAAAAAATGTGTAATTCTCGTTCACACCCACTTCATTCACTTCCTTTTCACGTTACTTTCAACCACTTCTGTCTGTCGCTGGTTTATGTCAGCTTGGTCATGCGACTCAACTAGACAATTAATTATTGTGGATTCGAACGAGTCTCCAATGACTGAACATGTATGACCACCGGTCCTCATGGACCGATGTTACCCTCCACGTTCTTCACATCCATCATGCTACAAGCGACCAGCAGGAACAACTACGAACTAAAGCCGCAATACATCACGATGCTTTCCAAGTTCTCGGGCTTGGAATCTGCAAGCACATGCATGCTCATCAACGAGTTGAGGAGGTGTGCGCAATAATGAAGATCCAGCAGTTGTGCGACGACGCGATCAAGTTGCGGTTTATTTTTTTTCGCTCAGGGATGATGCAAAGTGGTTGTATAGCCTGGCCACAAACTCCATCGCCAGATGGGTGGAATTTGTCACTGTCTTAAAAAGTTTTTCCCCATGCACAAGACGGCAAAAATCAAGAGTGAAATCAATCAATTTGTCAGATCACTGGGGAGCTCTTCTGAAAGTACCTAGAAAGGTTTAACGACCTTCTAGCGCAATATCCTCGTCATGCCATCGAGAAATGGAATTTGTGTCAAATCGTTTATGAGGGTGTATATTAGCATTCTAAGACCTTAATTGAATCCACGAGTCACGGGGACTTCATGAGAAAGAATGCATGAAAATTCTTAAAGGAATTGGCTGAAAAGACCATGCAGGGGGAGGAATTCAGTGAGAAATCAACAACAGCTTCTGCATCGAAGGGCGCATCCACTCCATTGAGAACTCCATTACTGCTGAAGCCAAGAAGGCGGTTCTCATACGAAAAATTGAAGCTCTTGAAGTCAAAGGGACTCCTTCACAGATCGACCACGTCAATCAGATCTCTGCACCAAGTTGTTTTAATTGTCATTATCCAACTCGTGTTAGAAGATTGCCCTTTGCTTCCTAATCCTCTCATGCGTAGCCAAGATCAATTAAATTGTGTTTCAACGTCAAAAGAATGATCCCTTCGCCCCAACTTACAATCCGGGGTGGAGGAATCCCCCTAACTTCTCGTGAAACCAAGGGGCATACCAAGGTTCCTTATCCAATGCAAGTCAACCATGTGGTTCACAATTTTCAAGGCCCAACGTAAGTCACTATCAAAATCAACAAGCTTTTTGTGAACCTGCATTCCACTCCATCTTTGTCCAATTCATCTTTTTCATCATAATCATTTGCCAATCCACAAATTCCACAACCAGAGTTTAACAATGAACAAGAGAAGAAGCTCAGCGACCTTGAGAAAACTTTTAACTCTTTTATGCAAACTGCAACACAAATGCTAAACGCTAATCACCAAGCAAACAACGCCACTCAGCAAGCTATAACTCATCTCGAGTTACAAGAAAGCCAGATGGCAGCTCAAATTGGTGAGAGAGAGAAGAGAACATTCTCGAGTCAACCGGTTGCTAATCCCAAGGATACAAAGTCAATTCCTTCTGGCTCTGCTCAAATCAATGCAATCCATACTTTGCAATTTAGAAAGAAAGTGAACAATCAAATGGTGATGCCTGGCCAAATCGATTCCTCTTCCTAAATCTGCTTCATCCCCTTATCCTATGGATGAGTTCGAGGAAATGGAATCTGAGCAAGTCACTGAAGTTACTGAACCTACATACGAGCTACCAGCCCCATTTCCTAATAGGCTCAAATCGAAGAAACGCACTGCTCAAATGGAGAAGATTCTGAAAATCTTCAAGCAAGTTAAAGTAAATATCTCTCTTCTCGATGCTATCGAGCAAGTCCGATCCTATGCAAAATTTCTGAAGGACTTGTGCACAAAAGAAAAGAGTTCATCATGTACCGAAGGTCTTCTCAGCTGCCAACATCAGTGAGATCCTACAAAATACCACGCCAGTAAAATATAAGGACCCTAGTTGTCCCACTATTTCTTGTACTATAAGGACCAGTCATTGACAAGCCATTGCTGGACTTAGGTGCGAGTATCAACTTATTTTCCTACTCAATCTATAAGCAGCTAGGGTGGGTGAGTTGAAACCCACCAAGATCACTCTTTAATTGACTGACAGATCGGTAAAAATTCTTACGGGACAGATTGAGGATGTGCTTATTAAGGTTGGTGAATTCATCTTTCCAATGGATTTTATTGTTCTTAAGACTGCACCAGTTGAGAACCCTCAAGGCCAGATCCGTGTGATCCTTAGTCGACCCTTCCGATCAAATGCTCTGATCAACTGTCATAGCAGCTTGATGAAGCTCACATTTGAAAATATGATGATTGATCTGAACATCTTTAATCTAAGAAGGCAACTAAGTGATCCTTCTGATCAATCCTTTGAAGTCGATCTTATTCAAAGACTGTCAAGTGAACATTTTGCAGAGGATCATATGGATTCAGACTTTGGGTGCACTTACCAAAGTTTTGAAAAGCTATGTGAGGAAGAGATCAAGTTGTTTGCGAAAATGGACCAACAGGTTAATCATGTGTCATCAACACATAGGGAACCTTATCCTGAGCCAATGAATGAGGAACCTTGCTCTCGACTTCATCCATCTATGGAGAAGCCACCTAAGCTAGATATAAAGCCTCTGTCTGACATTCTGATGTATGCTTGCTTAGGTGCAGACGAGATACTCCCAGTTATCATTGCTGCTAATCTGAACAAGAGCAAGGGAGAAGCCCTCTTTTCCGTTCTGAGAGAGAATAAGGAGGTAATTGGGTGGACAATGGCGGATATCAAGGGGATTGGCCCAACAATTGTGCAACATCGAATCCATTTGACGGAAGAAGCAAATCCTAGACGACATCCGCAACGAAGACTGATTTCAATCATGAAGGAGGCAGTGAGAAAATACATATTAAAATGTCTCGACAATGGGACCATCTATCCCATTTCTGATAGTTCATGGGTAAGCCCTATTTAAGTCATGCCGAAGAAATCTGGGATCACGATCCAAAATGACGCCAACGAGCTTATACCAATGCAAATTCAAACAGGATGGCGAGTTTGTAGTTATGCATCAACTACAGGAAACTCAACGCGACAACAAGAAAAGATCACTTTCCTCTTCCATTTATTGATCAACTACTTGAACTTTTAGCCGGACATGAGTACTACTACTTTCTTGATGAGTACACCTGCTACAACCAAATCCCTGTTGCTCCTGAGGATCAGGAGAAGAGCACCTTCACTTGTCTGTTTAGAACTTTTACATATCGACGCATGCCCTTTAGGTCATGCAATGCGTCTGCAACGTAACGCTGCATGCTCAACATTTTTCCGACATGGTGAAACAATTTCTTGAAGTATTGATGGATGACTTCTCTATCTTTGAAGATTCCTTTTCGGAGTGTCTACATCATCTCGTTTGATCCTTGTACGATGTAAGGAAGAATTTAACCCTTAACTGAGAGAAATGTCACTTCATAATTCAGCAAGGCATTATCTTGGGCCAAGTCATTTCTAAAAAAAAGATTGAGGTGGACAAAGCAAAAGTGGATCTGATAACCAAGCTTCCACCTCCCAAGAATGTCAAAGACATTCGGTCATTTCTTGGGCATGCATGTTTCTACAGATGTTTTATCAAAGGATTTTAGCAAGATTGCTCGCTCCTTGACAAGTCTTCTAGCAAAGGAGATATCGTCTTTATTCACTCATGAATACCATCAGGCATTTGAGATTTTGAATGAGCTAATCTCAGCTCCTATCATTCATGTGCCAGATTGGAGTTAACTGATTAAGTTGATGTGTGACACATCCAATTATGCAGTTGGTGCCGTGTTAGGTCAACGTTTTGAAAAGCAACTTCGCGTGATTTATTACGCTAGTAGGACACTACATGACATAAAACTGAACTACACCACAGAAAAAGAATTCCTAGCTGTGATTTTTGCACTAGAAAAGTTTCGATCCTACTTAATTGGCTCGCATATCCTTGTGTACACTGATCATGCTGCACTGAGGCACCTATGGCCAAGAAGGATGCAAAAGCAAGACTGATTTGATGGATACTTTTACTCCAAGAGTTCGATCTGCAAATTAGAGACAAGAAGGGAACTGGCAATCTGGTGGCTGACAACAGGTCGACTCCCCAATGCTTTATCATCCAATCTTCTTATAAATGAGTACTTTCCAGACGAGCAACTGTTCCCGATTTTAAGGGAGCCATGGTTCGATGATATCGTCAATTTTCTAGTGACGAGAAAGACACCTGTAGATTGGTCCAGACAGTATAAGTATAATTTACATTCCCACTGAAGTACTTCTATTGGGACAATCTATATCATTGGAAGTACTATCCTGATCAAATATTCAGGAGATGTGTTCCAGATGAAGAGCAAAAAAGCATTGTCATTTTGCCATGATCAAGCTTGTGAGGGACACTTTGGTGACAAGAAGACAGCAAAAAGATTCTGCAATGTGGATTTTACTAGCCAACTCTCTTCAAAGATGTGTACGAGTTCTGCAAATGTTGCGCACGTTGTCAGCATTTAGGTTGAGTCACTAGAAGGCATATGATGCCACTGCAACCAATTCTAGTTGTTAAGTGTTTAATGTGTGGGGCACCGACTTTATAGGACCATTCCCAAATTCATTCAGAAATTTCTACATCCTAGTGACAGTCGACTATATGTCAAAATGGGTTGAAGTCGTAGCTTGCAGGACCAATGACAACAAGGTTGTCAAGTTTCTGAAAGAGAATATCTTTTCTCGATTTGGTGCACCACGGACAATAATAAGAGACAATGGCACCCACTTCTGCAACAGATCGTTTGAGGCGATGAGGAAGTACTTCAACACGCATAAACTAGCTACTCCTTACCACCCCCAAACGAGTGAACAGATAGAAGTATCAAACAGACAGATCAAACAAATCTTGAAGAAAACAGTGAATCAAAACAGAAAGGATTGGTCTCTGAAATTGGTAGATGCCTTCTGAGCCAACCGAACTGCCTTTAACACCAACCTGAGAATGTCTCCATGCACTTGGTTTATGGAAAAGCATGTCACTTGCCAGTAAAGTTGGAACATAGAGCCTTTTGGACGATCAAGAGACTTGGGCATGGTTGGGGACAATAGGAAATTGCAGCTAAGTGAAGTGGAGTAGATCAGGGACGAGGCATATGAGAATTCTTAAATATACAAAAAGAAGAATGTGTTCCATGATAAGTCAATTTTACGAAAATCTCTCACACGTGGACAGAAAGTTTTACTTTACAATTCAAGACTACCTCTTTCCTGGAAAGTTGAGATCCAGATGTACAGGACCATTCAGTGTGTGAGTTGTATTTCCGCACAGGGTAGTAGCGGTTGAAGATCCCAAAGACGGTCAATTTTCAAGGTGAATGGACAGCCATTGAAACTGTTTTTGGAATTTAAGGAAAGTGAAAACAAGGTCATGAAACTTCATGAACCTCAATACTCTGAATGAGCCAGTATCTTGTTTGTTGTTGTAAATATGTACTTTAGCAAATTTTCTTTATTTTTTTTTAATTAAAAAAAATGGCATAGCGGTCGATTTTGTTTAGTAGAGACTAACTCAGGTCAACAGTGTGAGAGGAACCTATGGCAGACCCAAAATAGACCCTGGATTCCTTGAAGACGAGGATAATTTTTTAAATTATGACTCACCGTTTTTGGATTTCGGGTTCATTGAGAACGAGTCGATGCAATATTACTTTAACAGAATCACACACAGTTGCAGACGATGTAGAATACCGTCTTGGGATTAACGAATGGCAAGCCCGATTTCATCCTGAGACACAAGTGCATCCAAACCTTGTAATCTTGCAAAATCTTGCATTACCACCGCCGGATAAGGAAAGTGAAGTCATGACACGTCCTGAACCTCCAGTTGCTGATCAGGTAACTAATTGTGATGTTATATGTGTGTGTGTGTGCAGTAGCTCTTTTCATTTTCATTCACTTTTTATATTTTTTTTATTTTTCTATGTTTTCTAAGTTTTTCTGGGGATGTATTTGTAATTTTGCAATTTTGATTTTCTACGTGAGTGGTGAATTTTTTATTTTTTGACTCCACGAGTTTTATTTTTATTTTTTTAAGTTAGTTGAGTTTTGTTTTGAAAATCTTTACTTAGTTTCTCACTTCAAAAAATTACAAGTAGTTTAGCTAATTTGTAAATAAAGATCAATAGTTGAGTTTAAAAGTGAAATCGAGATGAGAGAGTTTGAGGCTTAAAATAAAGATAAGAATCTAAAAACCGACATACCATCTAGATTTTTTGTTTAAGTGACTATGCAGCCAACAACACTTACACGAATAGTTCAAAAGCTCGAGATGATGATAACTTGAAATATTTGAAAAAAATATATATAACTAAATAAGTCATGTTTTGTGGCCTCAGTTGCTCAAGCAATTTAATCCGTAGGGGTGTTTCTACACCGGATGTCCTAAGGCCATCAAGCTTGGGAGTCACTGACCCAAAACTCATTGCATGGGTAATCGAGAAAGCTTAATAGAATAAGACACCTTATAAATCGAAAAATCCAACAATTTTAATTATCAATTAGCTAAGTGTTTTGGCCTCAGCAAGCCTTGGTATTCACGCGAAAGATAATTAAAAGAGTTAAATTAAAAAAAAGTTGAAATGAATGAAAAAAAAAAGTATGAAAGTTGGTGTCAAAATTTCCAAGCTTAAGAACTATATCACGATCACAGGATGCATAGGATCTGAGATATAGGATAGGTGGTGTAAAGTTTAGATTCGAGTCTTTGTTTTAAAGATAATAAGATTTCTTAAATTAGATTGATCTTGAAAATTAAACTCTTGAAAACTTAGGACCTTACTAGCCAGCTGACTTGTGAAAATATATAAAAAAGTGTTTTTCTTTTCTTTATTTCTTCATCCTTGTTTTTAGTTATCCTTATTTTTTTTATTTGGTTTATTTCTTAGTCTCCTTCTTTCTTGAATTTTGTAGGTATATTCCCTGCAAACCCTCGCGAGCCAACCCTCGTCCACTAGAGTAACATATGGGTTCAACGGCTTGTTGCGCGTGCTAGGTGTAACCGTGATTCCGATGAAAGTGAGTTAAGGTTAGCTTAGTTTTTTTTCATTGTTTTGCTCGACTAGAAAAAGATAGGCATAGGGTATGTGATTGGTGTCGTATATTGCATTACTTATACTCCATTCTATCTATTTTTGTATATAAATAATTACTACATGTGTATGTTTTAGTGTCTTTGTAGTGAATGTGCTTAATCGACAAGGAGAAGTGATTCGAATGATTTGTTTTGCAAAGTAAAACAAAAAATTTCAACAATAAAGATTGAAGGTTACTTTCCTAACACGCTGTGGTATTTTGGCTATAATGTTTGCTACAAAACTTCAAATGAGGTCACCCAATATCTATAAAAAGAATTCAGAGAGATACAACTTTTGTGTTGACTTTTGTTGATTCGGCCATTTGTCCGCCCACAGTAGTCAAAGAATTATGCTTCTGTCACTGGACTGAGGCTGAGATGCAATAACGGCAAAGTTAGGGGGCTAAATGACAAATATTGCAGGCTGAGAATCTTGGTTGATTCTTTTGCTATTTTGATTTGTATTTTTATTAGGATTTGACCCTGGAGATTATAAAAGACACAGTACACCTAGTGTTTTGGGAGAGGATAGTTAGGGGGTTCTTTTTTGGATTTTTGTGCCAGAGACGTGGGTGTTCTCTTCCTCCTCCCAGTTGAACTATTAAATCTTGTAAGTCTTTATAAATAGTAATTTTTTTAATTAAGTATTTGATTATTATTTTTAGCATTATAGCATTTGATTATTGCATTGTGGCCAATGGATTGTGTTTATTATTTTCATCTTGTTAGTAATCTTGCTATGAGTAGCTAAATAGTTTTCAAGCATCTAGAGAGATGAACCTAGATTAAATATTATGCGATCAATCAAGATCTCTCTTTTAGGACTTAAATTAGATCTCTCTTTTAGGACTTAAATTAGATATAAAATCATTTAGATTTAATAGTAATTAGTTTCGAGAATTGATTAGAAATTTGACAGGATGTTTATTGAGAATTAATATCCATGCTAAACCTTTATTGCTTTCCTGGTTTTAATTTAGATAATTATAGAAAATCTTTGATGGATTATGCAATTAAAATAATAACATGTGCTTAAATATAACGTTCGAGGATTAGTTTTCTTTTAAAATTAATGATTTGATGTAAAAAAATTAATTCTAGTAATTTATATTTAAAAGAAATCAACATGGAATCTACAAACTTGATAGGTTATCTATTAATAATTAATAACATATGCTTAGATTTCACGTTGTTTATCTTGAAGATCAAGAAATCTAGGTGATTGATCTTACAAATTCAAAGTAATTAATTAAGATTTAAATTGATAGGTTAATTCATGAGTTTGATTAGCTTATTCTTTTTAGCAGGAATTTAAAGAGATTAGTAAAAAAAGAGATCAAAATTGATTGCATAATATTTAGTTTAGGGAATTCATTACTAGGTGTTTGATTCTTTTAAATTTTTATCTTTTAAAAACCAAAAATTCAACTTTTTACCTTTTTAATTGATTCACCTAAATAGTGTTTTTAAGCTTAAAGAACCACATGTCCCTAAGGATCAACCCTCAAGTGCTACGATTGAATGATCGTGCGCTTGAGTTAATTTATAACATCGAGGTTTTTCTCCATCAATAAGCCTTGGATACTAAATACAGGAGCCTCCGCTCACATAACAGGTATTAAAGAAAAAATTCACTTTTTCATTCCTAGATATCAGATAGAAGTGAATTGCATTTTGTTCGCGATGCAATCTCTTGAAAGTTGATTTTTACTTTATTCACTCCATCTTCTGAGAATTTCTATTTTATTCACTCCATCTTCTGAAGAGCTCACAGATATATTTACGAAACATGTCCTCTTAAAGTTCTCTCGTACTTGTGTAACAAGCAGGGCATGATGAATATTTATACTCAAGCTTGAGAGGGAGTGTCAAATAATTAGTTAATTTTCTATTAGCAGTCTTTATTTTATTAGAAATTTCTACATCTTTAGAAATCATACTCATATTAAGTGCTGTATTTGTAATTGCCTATAAATAATATTATTGAGGGATGAATCATTAACTCTCAATTTTTTTCCTCTCAAATTCAGATATTTACCATGCAATTCAAGCTCATGCAACTATGGGACTACAAAAAGTCTAAAGGCAATGAACATGAGATGATTTGCTTTAGGCAATCAGATTCATCTAAGGCATGATATAAGCCATAGAGCAAATAAAATCACATTCCTGTCGATTTATGTATATAATGTAAAAACTAAAATAGGTCAAACTAAAGAAAGTTGTACTGTTCTATCAGATTGTAAACAGTAAATTAACTATAAAGCAGAGAAGTGCCTCTTTTATTGTAAAAACTTTTTCATATTTACTCAGTAAGGAGAACAAATGCAAATCTTTGCAAAGAATACATACCTTCACTTTGACACCAATGTACTTTTCAACTCTTCCCTCAGGATCAGGATCACGAGGCCCATCCTCATCACGATCATCATCACCAAGATCACCATCCTTCACAAAGGAAAGGGGTTATTCTAAAGTTAAAGACGTAAAAAGGTATGTATGAGAAATTCAGTGCACAATATGAAAAATACATCCAATAAAAACCAAAAGCAAACTTGTAAGAGAGGCCCAATTGCATTAATGTATATACAGGAATGACCTTGTTGCATATCCACACAAATACATGCAGACATGAAAACAAGGAAAGTATATCCTACTAGAGGTGAACTCGAATCTGTTTGCAGGGGTGGTTGGTGGGGTGGGGGTGTTCACTACTTCAGCTCTAAGGAGTTCTCCTTTTCCCAAATACATGTAAAATTGCACATAAATTTCTTCAGTACAACAACGAAGTTATCAAATGGCAGCACACTTTCTAAATAAGGCATTATATCAGCACCGAAATGTGAATCACCCCAATGATACCACTAAAATTCCTGTCACTACATTATAAAATATTAACTGCTTCGTAAACTGCTCTTTTATATTCTTCTTCTTGTTATCAATAGCTTATATAAATTGGTAATCACAACAAATAAGCAAGAGAATATTGAAGGGAAAAGAGTGTGAACCAATAGGGGAAGGAACCCCACAATGAATTTCTAATTGTCTTAGCATATATTTACTAAATGCTGCAGCTGTAGTGACTACTTAGACAATGCCCTACATAACAACAGGCATTATTGTTGTTACATGTATCATCTTGGATACTCTTCAACTCCTCCCCAATCCTTTCCATAGGAAGTGTCTTGAACAAAGAGGGGCATGAAACCGACAAAAGACTTTTATTAGTGCCTTTCCTCTCATCCTATGAATCTTCGGAATAGGTCACATACTTGTATCGGATACGGATACATATCTGATACTGATACTTGTGGATATCTGTTGGATTCTCATTGAATACATCCACAGGAATCTAAACAACAATAAGATGTGGACTGGACACCAAAAAGTTCCTCCAGAATTTGTGAGTTTGTTTAAAATCAGTTAGTCTTCCATCTAACAAGTTTGATAAAATTGTAACAAGTTAGTGATGATTTCAATCCCAGCCCACAACCCACTAACTTTATACACCTTTCCCATTTCAATCTATCCCGAAATTTTACCAACCCACTAATCATCACATCCATGTTTCTGTACTGGTGATTTTTTTCCTTCAAAATTTGCATGTCTGTGTATCCGTATTGTCATGTTTCTGATACTCGTATCCGTATTGCTGCAATCTCATGATGATGACATTCTTTTAGAACAGGGACAATTTTTTTTAAGAACTGATAAGCTGATTACATGTGGCCATTGAGACTTGGCTCAGTGATAAAGGGGTTGGGTTGTGAAATGAGAGGTTCCATATTCAAGACTGGGCTACAGCCTTTATTCCAAAAAAAAGGCTAATTACATGTGCAACTGTATGGTACACTTCAATAAGAGCAACTGATTTATTCCAGTTGTTCCAGACAACTAATTCCAGATATACTTCAATAAATGGGAGAATGTGAAGCTTATGCTTTGCTTTGCTTTGCACTATGATCAATTAGAATACTACATACTTTTACCTTTTAAAACATTCTTATCCACACAGTTCATCCTGATATGTACATCTTGTTTCACATATGAACAGAAAACGAAGAGACTCGAGACCCTCCAATGTATGCATCAACTGGTTCAATAGTTGTTTTCCAAAATCAGTTGCGCTAGCACAGATTACTGTGAGGTGAATATATCTTTGTATGAGAATAAAATAGTTGTTTGAATTTATATTTTTTCTGCTAAGTTATAAAAAAATTAGACATGAAGAACAGTGCCTATGAAGAAATGAGTGTGCTTGAATATGCATTATGATTGAACACAAATGAAAACTGAAGGATCAGTGGGGAAGCAGTTTAAAAATCAGTGACTTAATTGCCTCAAGACAAAGAGGAAGTCAGGGTCGCATAGGTTGTAAACAATACCATAGTAATACCTCACCTAACTATACAGTATTTTATGCATTTCAGATATTATTTCAATTTCTTTAGAGTATTTTATACAGTATTTTATGCATTTCAGATATTATTTTCAATTGAAATTTAAAAACAGAATTTTTTCAGTTATAACACAAACCTTTTTTTTCATCATAACTAAGTAGCCATGGCCACCTTGCACAAGCTCCGAAAATACTTCTCGAAAATGCCTTGCCACACCTTTAAATGTACGCTCAATGGATTCATCTTTCCTCTGATCCAAAACTGAAATGAGTTCTTTAATTTTCTGCAACAATAAAATGTAGTGAGATCTTTGAAGCTCATTGAAACAAATGAGATCATTTTGTAGGTTAGCACAAGATGTAGGCCATCGAGAAATAATACCTGATCACCAGCATCAAGTTCAGCTCGTCTATTCTGCAGCTGTTCTCGTTGCTCCGTGAAGTTCATATACTGGTCAAGGGCCTTTTTGTTGACGTGGCTAAATTGTTGTAGCTGCTCATTGCACTTATGGAGCATCTTTTGTAATTCTTTCATGCTCTTCCTCTTATACCTTTAGCAATTCATAAAGGAAAAGGCATGAAAATCTACCTCAAACATAAAAGGCAAGAATTAATGAGAATGGTAAAATCATTATTTATAAGCTGGATTCGGTCGCAGGGAGATGTAACGATAAGCTAAAAATTTTGACAAGTTATCGCAATGAAGATATTCTTGGGGTCATTTGCATCTAGCTTCTGTTTGAAATAATAAATGAAATCTAAGAGTCAGATTATCTATAACAGTTCAAAACACTCCGCAAAGCTATCAGGCATTTCTAAATAATAGAAAACATAAAGACAATAATTTTATTTAAGTCGAGCATTTCAAACATTTGTGATGTTTCCAGGTCCTATCATGATGGGCATGCACTTGTTTCCTGCCTACCATTGCGTGTTGATTGTATGTGAACCTACAAAACTACAATCATCATTTAAAATGCCATATACTCAATGTCTGTCTCATTGTCATGCATGAAATATCTGAATAGAGTTGGGCATAAGCATTTGCCTCTATTGCATTTCAAGTCCAGACCAGATGGTACCAATTACACATAAAAGCAGTTAAAATTGCCTGCATAAATCCTTTACTGGATGAGCCACAGTGGTAATATCTAAATATGAACATTTTCCGAGCCCATAATTATTGTTAAAAATATTTGAAAAGAATATTACGCGTCAAAAGCATCAGATGGCAATGAACCCAGGTCACGGATTTTTTTCATGCAGTCCTCTTGTTTAGAAAGCAGGATATTCCTTTTGTTCAATAATTGTTCTAGATCTTTGGCTTCATCTTGGAGTGTACGCTCATAGTCCTCTTCAAGTGTCTGTAAGGGAAATAACAATCAGATAAGAAGACAGCATAATCACCACAGACTATCATTTTTATGTTGTATTGTTCACACCTTTAACTTTTCTTTTGAAGCTTTAATTTTCTTAGTTTCCTTTGTGAGGCTATCTATGTTCTCCAGAACTCCTGCAGAGTCAACAATTTTGAGTTCAGAAAGAGGAAAAATATAAAAGAATACAACAAAATAGTGATAAAGTAAGCATATGAGAATACACCTTTGAGTTGTTGAGTCAATTCATCAACAGTTGTTTTGGCTTCTTTTAGCTCCTGCCTTTTCATATCAGCTTCCATGGGTGAGTTGTCAGAATTAGCAGATGAAATTATGACTTCAAGCTCTTGTTGTCGCCTAACAAGGTTTGTGGATAAATTAGTCTCCAGCTCCTCTTTTCTAGTTTCAATCTGTAGAATTTAACAAGTATCAGTATGTAATGTTCAACTAAAGTGCAATCCATGATAACACTACAGAAACTTGTGCCAGCAAAATTTGTCTACCTCTATCCTATTTGTTTTGCAAGCCAGAAATTTCTCCTTCAGCTCAGTTATTTCAGGATTGAGTCTTGAAAGGAGATCCTTTTCCCGTGGTGTTAGTTGATCAATAAGATCTGTACCCATTTCAGCTTGCTTCATCGCAATTCCAGCTCGGATCTGATCAATCTGATTATGGGCATTTGCTAGCAACTTTTCCTGGAAGAACGTAAAAAACAATCCAACAAAATTACAAGTACGTATAGTGTATGGCTCATAAATATTCCAAATGAGTTTTCAGAAGAACTCAGGTAAGCACCTTTTTCTCTAGTGCTTTAAAAATGGATGTCTTCTGCTTAGTTGCATTAGCAATGTCATGTTTAAGTTGTTCAATCTCTGACTTGACATGCCCACGTTGAGCATCCATTTTCTGTTGTTCAGTAACCAGCCTGGTGATTTGCTGGTCTATCTGTGTGGGGAGTTAATGGAAACTATACAGAATTTTACGACATAAAAGAGAAAAAAACAGCTTCCCTGCAGCAAACGCATGAAGAAATATAGTTCAATCTACAAACCACCCTTCCCTCAGCACATCAAACAAAATCGGTGCACCCAAGTTTATAGTACAAGGTAGCTAATAAATTGAACAAACGTTAGTTATTAATGTGCTCTTCTAATGAATCCCCTTCTCTCCATCATAAAATGTGCAAAAATAGCTTATATTTTCATGCTACGAATGTATGAACCATGCAAAAAAGTGTACTCATGTGCACAGAATAAAAGAACAATTATGAAAAAGGTATTCGGTGAATTAAAAAAGATGACAAAATTTTAAGGACATAAATGGAGAAAAGGAAGGATCTTCACAGGATATCTTTGAGTCTATTTCCAATATCATCCAGTTCCGCTGTTTTCGCATGTATGGACATTTTACTCTGCCTAATTATATTCACAAATTTCAGCTTGGAACGTCTAAAATCATAAAATCCCCCAGTCATACCACCTTTCTTGCTTACTTGGTCACCTGAGATATATGCTGAAGGTGAGAATTCAATTCAAATATAAACATTAAATCAAAATGATACAATGTGAAGCATTACTTTAAAACCCACCTTCCAAGGTAATACAGTCGAGACTATTTGACCGAGCAACATTCGTAGCAACATCCAGGTCGCGACATATTACAGTTCTTCCGAATACCTAAGAAAAAAACAGTACAAATTAATTGAAAAACAAATTTTCAAATTCAGTTAGAAATAAATGGTTAATAACTATGTGGGCCCACAGAAGTTATATGTCTATTATAAGAGGGACAACCTAGTAAATTGCGCACTTCATAGTGATGTGTTGTCATTGCTCTGCTAGCACTTGGGAAAAAAAATGTAAAAAAGAAAAAAAAAACCACCATAATGCAATGCTTTTTCCAATAAAGCTTATGCTGCAATGTGTTATTTTGTAGCATATCTAACAATAGTACAGTTTCCTTTATTGTTCTTGTTGTTGTTGTTTTTTACAAACAACAACAGGCTAAAACACCCAGAACACCAAAAGGGAGGTCAAACACTCAGCTCTCTTTCCCCTAGGGCTGGGAAGTAGCAATAGCAGCTGTACCTTGTAACAGAGATGACCTACACCAATGATCCACCGGGAAGATCTCCTTAAGGTCAATGATCCATGGGATTAATTTCAACAGTTTGAAAGTGAGGATCTCCTAGAGATCAAGGACAAGGAAGCGGAGGAGAAGATGGAAACTCCAGCTCTCATTACGACTTCAACTGGTGAGGTTTTTTCTGTTTTTTCCTCTCTCTTCTTTCTTGTTTCAAAAGATTGGTTGTTGTTTTGGTTGGGTGTTGTTAGCTGCTGGGCCTGGTTTTATATATATGTGTTCATACTGGAAGCTGGATTCTGGTTAGATGTTTTTTTCTTCTTGTTTTCTACTTTTCTGTGTTTGGTGGTGCTGATTAATCAATTGGCTTTAATTAAAGGGTTGTTTTATATTTGTAAATAAAAATTAAAGAATCATGTAGTTTACACTTCACGCACTATTTGCGATTACACTTCACGCACTATTTGTGATTTTCGCCACAGAACTACGCATTACAATACCTCTATTCTCAACATTGGTACATGACCATCAAAATAATTTCTATATAATCATTGAAGTCAAAAAAAATTCATGCACTCCAGTCATACATGCCAATTGCCAAACATTGATCTAAAAGCAGACCACAAGACTACTCAGTTCATAAGAATGAGAAAAACACACAGATACCTGTTTTAAAGCAGAACCATACTCAGACCGGAAGTTCAATTTTTTAAGAAGAGGTACCACGTCTGGATTGTGTGGATAGTCTATATGTGGGGCTTTGACCCTGTTCAGAGGAATAAATGTAACACGTCCACCTTTTTCTGCAGTAAGGTATCTGATTATCCGGGTTGATATTTCATCTGTTTCAACCACCACATGAAATAGGCTGGGGGAAAAGGAATTAAAACATGAACTCAGGCTAAATATAAGTTATATAAATCAAATTAAGAGTAATAAATATGTAATGAGAAGGCCATAAGATTAAATTATGTCAACCTATTTCCAGCAGTAACTTCAACTGCAGTAAAAAACTTCTCATCGCAATCGATTAATTCCAGTATAGGACCAAAAACTCCATTGATATTGTAGTCTTTGATAATCCTGTTAACAGAATTTAGTCCTCTCCGGGTATCCTAAAAGAAACGGTTATAGATAATAATTCAGCAATAAATAGAATAATGAAAAAAGAAACATATCCTGTAACTGAAAACAGACATGAAAAGATATATACATGGTACAAAATGACATTAGAGTAGTTTACACAAGATAATATTCGTATTTTTCATAAAATTCAACTCCTCTCACTCCTCTTAAGAGTATTATAAAGCAGAATAAGAAGTTCTGCTAGAAACTATATCAATTTACAATTACATGGAAATAAAATTCAGATTGGATGGAATTTTACATCAGCATGTAAATTCCACTGTAACATAACATGCATGCCTCCTGTTGGCTAGACTAACCACGTTTAACTGGTCTTCCAGGGTTTGCCACCAGTCGTGTCTAATTTTATGAGACCCATAACTGACTTGGTCTACATAGGGGTGTTCATGGGTGGTCTTAACCCCAAACACACTCTGAAATTTGCAGGTATGATAGTAGTCCAAACTCCAAAACCCACCCGAAACCAATCGGATGGGATTTGATTTTCTTCAAAACCTGCCGATACAAACCCAACAAAACCCGAGACCAAAACCGAACCTGCCAAAGCCACCGGCTTATAGTATGTATAGGATTATTTTTCAAATGTTTCCATAAATATATATATACACATGTTGACATATATATTGACACACTATATGTGTGTGCGCGTATGTATATGCATAATAATACATGACGTGTCTGTGTCTATCTATATGTATGTTTAAGCATACATTACATAGTCAATCATTTGTTAAACCCAACAAAACCTGCCTGACCCCGCATGAAACTTTAACTGACTGCATCCAACCCGAAAACCAACGGCAAGAAAGGTTTCAGATCACTCAAAAACCTGCCAAAAAATTCAGATTTAGGTTTAAAATATCCCAAAACTTCCCAACCTCCTGTGAACACCCCTAGGGCTACGGGTCTTGAATACAGCATATGACCAAAAATATTGACATGAGGACGCACTACACAGTTATATACATGCTCATTATACATAAGAATACACATTGGAGTTCTTTTTTTCTGTATGTATATATTGCCAAGTTTATTTTTATATTCAGAAGAACCATATGCAAGCAAATGGACCAAAAAAAAAAAAAGATATTATAGTAAAATGTGGGCATAACACAGCATTCTGTGCATATTCCCTGATAGGGTTCGCGTTTTTCAGTGTCCAAGCAAGCTTGGACATAGATGGATATATGTACGGACACAACCTCTTTTGGTGCTGTGTCCTAGACGTCATAGGGCTTGCCCATACAACAAGCTAAATACAAAAGTACTTAAGGGAGCATTTGGTTGATTATATCCACATGTGCAAAGAAATTAGGAATGCAGTATTCTGTACTGTTGATCCCCAATGTATCCGCAGATAAAGGATTTGGAGATATTTCGGTAATTCAAAAGCAACATGCCAACATGTATAATCACCTAGAGAGGTTCCTGATGCAGGAAAGGAATTCAGCAAACTGAGCAACCCTAAAAGAACTATCAAACTAGCTATTTATATGAAAAACACTGTTACACCCAAGTGCAGCTTCCACAATCCAAATCTGCTCCAACATTTTATTCCAGTATTCCATATTTTTTCCCCTAATTAATGCAATCATAAAAGTGAATTAGGGATCAAATTGACAGAAGGAAATTTTATTAGAATCACTACCAACAAGTGGTTGGCAATTCATCTAGTGCCAGTGACTTCTTAGCAAAAAAAAGTAATATAATGGTATAGTCCCAAATTATATAGATGTATTAGAAATGACATTTTTGACATGGGAGTCAAGATCATGGCAAGACAACTATTCCTTCTTGTTTCCTGTTCCCTAACTTTGGTTTCTCAAATCTCAATAATAAGCACAAGAATAAATTTAAATCTTATTTGCTTGGGGTTATCCTCTGGTTCACACAATAAAAAAAATTTCCCAGAACATCAAGAAAGAAAATGCAGCATAAACAATAAACTATATCCCAGAACATCTGACACCAACTAATATTACTAGCAAGCAAACCTTCTTCTGGGGCAAGAACACCTAAATTTTCAATAAAAATCAGATCCATTTCACTGTGAAATAAGAAAGACAGATGGCAGCATTGTTATGAATCCAGAACAAGTAGCCTAAGTACACATTGAACAAGAAAATTGGATAACCAAAGCACTACTTAGACAACGAGAGGATAAATGGACACCCATTAGAAATAGTTAAGGCAGTGATATTCACACATTCTACTTCTATTTTATTAACTCTATATATATATATATTATATATATATATATATATATATATATATATATTTATGTATATATATATATATATGTATATATATATATATGTATATATATGTATATATATGTATATATATGTATATATATATATATATGTATATATATATATATATGTATATATATATATATGTATATATTATATATATCAACATAAAAACAAGAAGAGTATTTCTTACACCAGGTGTAGCATGGTCCAAACTCTTTTGTGCCTTTACAAGATCTGATCTTAGCCTATCAATTTCAGCAGAGAGGTCCCCTTCTGTCTTCCATAATGACCTGAAAGACAATTGAACTATAGAAGGACACCAAAGGACAGAACTAAGAAAGCTTAGCAGTTTACAAGAACTTACTTCCTTTCGTCTTGCAGTTTATCTCGTTGTCTTCTTAAACTACTAAAATCATCTTGACTCTTCGAGATGAGAGCCTCTTGCCTCTCTGATTCAACCTTTCGTTCCTTTATGAAAACATCCAGCTTACTATATTCATCTTTAAGCTGTTGAATTTCATCTTGAAGCTTTGTTTCCTAGAATAAAGTAAGTGATATAGTTGTGTCAAAGAATATCCAGTAATGAGATTAGCATGACAAGAAACAATCTTCACTGAATGCTTATCTGCATGCAATGCTGAAATAAGATTGGAAAGTGCAGACATCCAAACCTGTCCAATTGCTACTATGCTACAAACAAATGTTCTGCTTCTGTTTATGAAATGAAAACTCCATTCTACCTGTTCCTTTTCCGTTCTAGCATTTTCCAGTGCATGCTTACACATACATGCAATATGAATGGAAATATGTACATATGAGAAACTCATCATTGTCATCGTTGTGTTACTTTAACCTTACCGTGGAGCACAATTTTAGACTGAGAAGGCTCCACAGAAACATATTGACCTAATGTCAATCCACTGAGAGAAAAAAAATGTGCAGGAAAGAAGCTTACCATAAAATCTAGAAGGCCAGTTGGCCAAGTGGAAAACCTATCTTTTTGTCAAAAGATTTAAGCTCATAATATCAAGCCTCGATAAATCTCAAAATATCAAGAAGCAGAGAGATTACAAGATTCATCACCATATGTATTAAAGAACTAAGAAAATCACATTGACAGACATGCCTGTCCAAGGTCTTACAAGCTTGTTCAATAACAAAAAAAGTGATACTTTAAGGTGTGTAGCAATGTAGAACTGATGAACACTTCCTGTGGCTCCGATTCCCATTTAAAAAATGAATTGTCCTACTATATACTGCACTTTAAAGGCAGTTATATCGTCTGGTGATGCAGAATACTCATGGAGAAAGAATTTTGATTCTATGTAAACAAACGACCACCT
Organism: Agave tequilana; assembly: GCA_038442645.1. NCBI lineage: Eukaryota > Viridiplantae > Streptophyta > Magnoliopsida > Asparagales > Asparagaceae > Agave > Agave tequilana. Next base: position 88,011 of record JAVJIF010034016.1, on the reverse strand, counting down.
AACGTTGGTTTTCTAAAGAAACTGCTAAATCCATTCAGCTTATGGATCATAGTTTTGTCATGTATAAAGACGATCACTGCTTCTCTTCTAAGCCAATAACAATCCAAGTATGGAGTCTAGAGTGCATGAGATTAGGTACTAAATTCTGCTAAACTATAAACTTCTCCTTGTGTGAAGAATTTGTAGAATATTCTCGAGTGCCTCTTACAATTACTTTGCAAACCACGAGTTGAAAAAAGGAATCCAAAGATTTGTGAAAGGGCATACTCTGTGTTATGCAGATTTCAGATAATAGAGGAAATTGAAAAGAAAAAAGGAGAGAAAGAAAGAAAGATGCACACACTGTCAGAAAGACATCCACCAACAAAACATGCATTTCATTATGCATGAAAGTCTAACATTGCAAATAGATTTCATACATTAAGCCATCTCCATGAGTTGAAGCCAAAACTGATTAAAAAAAGTAGTTAGCTTGTGAAATATAAACCAACATTTTTCATCATTAATTTATCTAAAAAAACCCAACAAGGCAGCAAAGGATACAATTCTCCTAAAGACAAGAATTGCACGTACTTGTGTGTCGTTTGCTGACAAAGACATAATGTAAGTTCTCAAGTTGATAAAGTTCAGAGGCAAATTACCAAGGTCATATATATGATTTTCTGAAAAGCTAATGACAATGTCCAAATCCCAGATGTGTAAACTTTCAAAGATTAGTTAATTACATGGTTAGAAATCAAATGAAGTGATTTTAAGCACCTGTGCCAAATGTGATGACAGAATACGTTGAAGATCATCAATTTCCCTCTGAAGCCATTCATCTCGAGCAGCTTTATTAGCAAATTGAGTAGCCCGTCCTTGCTTTTGGTACAAAATACTCAGCTGCTTCTCACGATCCATTATACTAAAAGATAATGAACATTAGCCAGTTACTAACATAGCCATTAGAAGCAGTTGATGCTAAATTTGCAACGGGCATCACCAAAGATGTACCTTCTACTAATTTCCTCCTCCTCAGCCACTTTTGACTGGTGCAATGGCCTAATTGTGTTCAGCTCATTTCTGGATTCCTGAATTTCTTTTTTCAAGCTCTCTAAGTGCTTTGAAGCTTCTTCCTGAGAAAATTACTAGATTAAACTAGGCTAAATATGTAAAAATTTAAGAAACCAGGCTCCTACATAAACTCTATCACCTAAAACAAACCTTAGCCCGGACATCTCCATAAATCCTCTCTTCCAAGTCTTTCAAATCAAGTTCAATTTGCGCACGCATTTTTAGTGCTCCATTTCGTCTCTTTTCTACCAGTTCTTTGTCTTTGTGTAAACCTTGAATATTTTTTGTCAATACTTTGAATTCCTTCTCCAGTGACTTCAGATTTTCATGGGCATCTAGAATTGATTGTGCTGGTTGACTGTTGACTTCTCAGAGACATTCCTCCTTGCCTCTTCAATCTGCAAAAAGGCAGTAGATTAGGAAATAGTCTCTATTAGAAAAATGAAATAAAGATGAAGTTCATTCATAAGTGGAAAGAGTAGCACAATTTTACTGATCAGTATTTCTAACTTTGAACACTACATGCAGGTCATTTATATAACCTGAGCGTGTTTCAAATGCAGCTGAATATGCAAAAGCCCCTGTTGCTCATGATTGCGTATGATTAGTCAGATGTTTTTTTTTTTCAAAATTGATATATTTGTCCACCTGTGACTCGATATGCTGAAGAGACGGGACGGGAGGTGGGTGAGTGAGCAATGATCAATTAAAATGACATTATAATTACTGGAAAAAAAATAAGATTTGGTTGCATGTCTGTTTATCCAAGTGCTTTCACATCAAACATGGGACTTTATGCGAGCATGACTAGAAAGTCTAGAAAACACAGAAAAAGAATTAACCAAGTTTTTAGGACTGACAATCAATCTGACATTAACCCCCAATAAGCTGCTTGGCAAATGCAACCATGAGCAGGGAGTAATGTCAAGAAACCTTCCCAGAAAGTTGGAAGTAGGTAGACTTGTCTTTCGATATATGTTATTTAAGCACTCTTGAGTCATGAAATAATGTACATGAAGTGGGGAAATGTAATGTTATTTTATAGGGAACTGCATTTACCTCTAGTGCACAAAGTAAACCCAAGAGCCAAATGGAATGACAGGCCATGGAAGGCATACTTGCACATGAGCTGAACTCTAAGATTCAAAATGGCAGGTGTGGGAGTCATAGGTGGCAGCAGATCCAACATAGGATAATGAATATTGGGCAACATGTATGGACATGTGATGGGGGAATCAAACGGCTAGGATTTATTAAAATTTCGGAATTAGATTTGAAGAGATTTGAGTAGATTTGGTTGAGATTCAGGATTTATTTGAATTTAAATTTGAATTATTTGATTAAGATTTTATTTTATCAATAATTCCACGTATGGTGCACATATTGTAAGCTATACATAGCTATGTATTAAACTTTGACGGTAGACTATGATGATTTGAATTAAACCCTTTTTGTTGAAGCATGTTGATTTGCTTTACAAATTGAATCTCTTGCATGGTGATGTGCAGAGTGGGAGAGAGAGATCTCCTGGGTGTTGAGGCATGAATTAATTTTTATCCCCTCTTCTCTTCTTCTCTTATCTAGTTCTTATCAAATTGGTATCAAAGCTAAAATTCCTCCTCTTTTCTTCATCCACAAAATTTTTTTTCCACAAAAACCCTCATTTTCTAAAAAAACCCCTAGATCCTATTCCCACTCATTTTCTCTTCTTTAGTTTCAAAAAAAAAGATAAAAGAGGAGAGAAAAAGAGAAAAATTAAAAAAAATTGTTCAAAATTCAGCTGAAAATTCAGTCAAAAATCCAAAGAAAATTCCCCCAAGTCCTATTGTGCATCCTTCTTCTTCACCCTCTCAAAATCCTCAGATCTCCTCGACGCTGACTGCAGCAGACCACCGCTCCGCCACCAAGCCCTCCTCACTACCGTCATGGTGCCTCCGACAACTTGCCGACAGCACTGCCGCCTCTCGTCTTTGCTGCCTTTGACAACACCCACCCACCACCACCTTTCCGCCGCCTCTCTCTGAACTCAGAGCTCCTTGACGCCACGACAGCAAAGCTCCTCATAGACCACGCCACCGCCGATTTGATTTGATCTAGCCGACGTCACTATGATCTCCAGATCCTCGTCGCGATGACCACGACCTGATCTCTCGCCGAGATCTCCATCTTCTCGCGCCACATCTCCGTCTTCTCGCTCTGATTGTCGTCGCCTTCCCTCCAATCATCAGCCTTCATCACCGCCACCTCTGTCTCCGTCAGGGGTCTCATCAATGACTGTCCGTCCTCGACGCACCACGTCGACGCACTGACACCACCAGTGATCACCGTCCTTGCCACCGCTCTCCTCGTCGCCGTCTCTGGTTCTCAACCCTAGCTATCGGGTGTGAGAAGGGGAAGTGGGTTTTGAGTTTCAAATCCAATTAGAATTCTATCCAACCGAACCTGATCCACTTATAAAAGTTGGGTTTCAGGTTATCGGGTTGGAACAACTCAAACCTGACCCGATCTAGACCTGAACCATTTCTATCAGATCCAAGCGACCCGGGTCAACCAAATAAGCCCGACCGAGTCCTTCAGACTCAACTCAACCGCATCTAGTTCATTGAGTCAACTCGATTCAGCCCAGCGAGTTGACTCAATGAGTCAGCAACAGCACATCAGCAGTTCAGATCTCGTTTCTCGCCCGTTTGGAGCCTGTTTCGAGCTATGTTCGAAGCATTGGGTCCGCAATTGAGCCCCAGAGCCACTGAGAAAAGTTCATAGCACTTAAAGCAGCAGGTCCAACCTCCACAAGCTCATGTCTGGTGCCGATACATTTCCTAGAGCAGTCACGCAGTGCTTCAGGTCCCATTTCCAGGTTGATTCGAGCCATATTCGAGTCGTTGAGATCTTTGAGATAATTTCTGAGCTTATACACTGAATTTTCTTCTTAAGCTTTTACTTTGTGGTATATATCCATATACTGATGGTGATAATAAGGAAGTTGGACGAGATATGTATGTGGCTATCCTGTATTTTCAAGGTTTTAATGATCATTATGGGTATGAAGATTGGGAAGCCAACTTGAGAATTTTTTTAGTTATTTCTCCTTGACAACTAAGGAGAAATGCCATTGTGCCTGACTTAAGTTGGATAGAGAAGCTTAATATTGGTGGAAAAACAGCCATAGATTATGTCGATATTAGTTTCGCTTGCAAAGTATTCTTTATGCTCGATATGCTCCGCACCTTCATACAATAACTGAGCCCAAGATCGAACAAGAGCCCAAGCTCGAGAGCCAACAAATCACTGATCCTTTTGTTGAGTTCTAGGAGGCACTAGATGACATTCGAAAGTTTCTAGCAAGCCGGTCGCAAAGAATGACACAGGTCTAGATCCTATAGTCCTTGTCGAGCCTGACACATGATGAGCCAGAGCCAAAGTTGCTGAGTTCGTGCCATTGCAAGAATAAACTCATTATCGGCCCATAGAAATGGAAGTCTCTTGTTGAGATTTCTGTAGATCTCCCAGTGAAGCCTACCATGGAGCTATTGCCATCTTCGCCAGCTATTAGAGTTCGATTGTCCCTGAAATCGCCTGACATATATAACCCTTTGCAGATCTTTCTGCAGCAGGCAAGTTTACAGGAGATCAAACTTCTTATGGTGCATAGTACAATCAGTTCAGTCTTCAGCGGAGATGACTTGCCTCATCATGTTACATGTATCTTGCTCGACCTACCATCGATTGGAGCCGGTTTGTCCAGTTCCACCTCCACCACTGTGGTTCAGACATGAAGCACCAATGCTGATTCCCCGACTACCACCTTGGGCTAATTGAGAATTCGTGATGTGGTTTAGTTCAATCCGGTTGTGCTTGCCTTATTACTTACCATTGTATTCATCGGAGATGAATGTTTTCCAAGCCGGGGAGAATGATGGGGAATCAAACGGTTAGGATTTATTAAGATTTAGGATTTAGATTTGAAGAGATTTGAGTAAATTTGGTTAAAATTTAGGATTTATTTGAATTTAGATTTGGGTATATTTGATTGAAGTTTTATTTTATCAACACGTATGGTGCACGTATTTAGGCTATATATAGCTATGTATTGAACTTTGAAGGTAAACTATGATGATTTGAATCAAACCCTTTTTTGTTGAAGCATGTTGATTTGCTTTACAAATTGAATTTCTTGCATGGTGATGTGCAAGTTGGGAGGGAGATCTCCTGAGTGTCGAGGCCCAAATTAATCTTTAACCCCTCTTTCCTTCTCTTATTTAGTTATGCATCAACATGAACTATGTAGTGGGCATCCATAATGGATGAAAGACATCAAGACATATCTCATAAACATTGCTAACTTCAATGTAAATGAAGTGTCCTAATGTCCCTTATCTAATAAAATAGTACAACCTAACTCTAAAGGCAGTAAAGGAGACATCCATGTCATGCAACATGAATCCACAGAAAATGAGTAATAATTTGCAAGCATTAAACGGAAAAGAATAAATAAACAAATTAATGAACAATACTACAATTGTTACACTGGGGACTTTGCTCTCACTGTTTTACTCAAAAATAATAATAAACAAGACTATTGTAATTCATGTGCATGGCTGCAGAATGTCCGATCAGATTTGACCGGTCGCAGACATTTACCAAAAAGCACTTACATCCAATGCAAACTTCATGTTGTGGCACCGAATTTTCATACCATGTCAGTCAACATGGAGCCAAAATTTAAAATAGTGCTCAAGTAAATACCCTATCGGTATTTTAAAAAAATAACCTCAGCGGCTGCCCGATGGAATAGCCACTTATTTGCGGCCCCTATGGCCTAAGAGGCCCGATTAGAGGGCGCAGACAGAGTAAATATGTTGATATTGATAACGTGGTGGTGGTGGTGGTAACAACAATTAAGGTTGTCGCTACTAAGGCTGCTAGATACCTCAGCTATTATGCTTGCTTGTTGTCGCTTGGTCAAGAAAGAGAAGAAGAAAGTGAGCATCCGCAAAGCCCCTAGTCATTTAAGAGAAACTGGTAAGGTTCAACCAGATATCAGTAACCCCAAGCACATCGGTCGCAAGGCAAAGAAAACAGGTATCCCCTTCATCTATTTTTTTCTTAAGTTCATTTCCGCTAGTGCTTAGGGAACACTTGGCAACCATTTAGGCGGCAACCAACAAGATGGCCCCCTGATCATTCTAGGGTACCTGGCGTCTTGAGTCATTTTCATTGCACTATTTAGCCTTGTTATATGGCACATAATGTTGGGATATAAAGAGATATCATGCCCAAAAGATGAGTGTAGCAGAGACGCGTATGCTTCGTTGGATGTGTGGTAACACGAGGAGAGATAAGGTGAGAAATGAGGATATTCGTACTAAGATAGGTGTAGCCCCTATAGAAGAGAAGATGAGAGAAAACCGACTACGATAGTTTGGTCATGTGCGACGTAGACCTACAGATGCCCCAGTCCAGCGAGTAGAGTGTATCAAATTAGGGCAAATTAAAAGAGTGCAGGGGAGACTAAAAAAAACATGGATGAAGGTGATACGACAAAATATAGAGGCTAAAGATCTTAATGAAGGCATATTGCTCGATAGGATTGAGTGGAGAAAGCTAATCCATGTGCCCGATCCGGCGTAATTCTCTTTTGATTCATGTAGCCTACCCCAAATACTTGGGACAAACGGCTTAGTTGTTGTTGTTTGTTTTGTATTTAGCCTTTTCAGTATTTGAACATCAAACTTCTCCACTAAAAGGAATTGTCTAAGAGTGCAATTCTAATTCAAGAAGTCTCGTGTGTGTGTGCGCGCGCGTCATTTTTGCTAGATAGAAGCCTACAATGGGACCTCCTAACATGGTACAAGGTATGACAAGCTTCCTTAATGTTTGCACAGTAACCTCATCAAATTAATGGAATACAGCAGTAAAAGATGTCCAACATAAGGGTAGTCTTCCCGAGACAACTTCAGATATGTTGCCATTTGCAAGTTTCCATGTGATACAGCTTCATGTTCTCATTTAACATGAAAGTATTGCATAGGAAGTCAGAACGAGTCAACCTGAGCTGTACTATGATATAACAACTAGAAGGCCGCAAATTTTAGTTTTTATTTGCTTCATACAACTAACCTCCTCTATTTTCTGCCTAGAATCACGGAGTTCTTTGTCAAAAATGGTATACTCTAGTGATCTGCGTTGTTTGTCAAGCTGCTGGTATTTCCGCAATTCTTCTTTTTCTTCATCCAGTTCCCTTAATCTCTCCTCCAAGTACTGAACAACTTGATCAATCTGCTTCCTTTTGTTTTCTGCTTGGCACATCAGAAAGCACAATTAGGACAATCATTATACAATCTGGATAACTCGTTAAGCAATAAAATATCAACTTGCCAGTTTCTTGCATAATCTTCAAGCTCTCGCGGCGTCGCTCCTCATATACACGTGTCCCACCAATCTCCTTCAGCAGATCCAGGCGTTCAGAGTCTTTCATTAATGTAAGAGATGCTATCTGCACACAACCACAATGAGGTTAAAAGAGCTACGATTTAACTTAAATAAGAAATTGCAAAATCTGCCAACCATAAACTCACACCTTCCCTGCTGAACAACATAGTATGGATTAGACCGAGAGAAACCGGCACTTTCCAGCAAATTCATAACTTCAGTTTTGCTGCAAAAGAATACGCACATTGCATATTCAGAAATAGAAGGGTAAAGTGATATTACTTTATGTAGATCTAGGAGAAATTCATACGTGACATGCTTCGCATCCAAGAAATATTCATCCTTTTTCAAACCAATTGTCCGCCGCAGCCGCACCTCATCCTTATCAACCTAGAATAAGCACAGGAGATGCATATAATTTTGTTAAACAAGTTTGCACTAAACCTGGCCAGGTAGAGAGTTCATCCATCTATTGTAATAATGATATGGAAGATTTGCTGATGTTACATAAGCTTAAATCAGCCAAGAGCAATTTCTAAGATCAGCTAGTTGACCAATCACCATTTTTCCGGTAACAAATGTTATTTTCTTTTGCACATATGCTATGCACACATAATCATGGAATCGACTCAATCTTCAGATTATAAATTAATTTCTTTATTTATATTATTTTGAGAAAAAATTTACTCTTGTCAGATCAAGACAACATTGTATCTGTGGGAATGTGTTTTTATTGGCTCTTGGCTTTATGTATACCTTTACAGGTGAATGTAATTTTCTCAGGCAAATTTATCATCTTTTCCTTTCTAAACCTTTCCTGATCAAGGAGAATTTGGAGGATGCCATGTGTCTTTCAGAAGTATGGCACTCATCTCTTGTGTGTAGTTTCTTCAACCAAGACTTTGGCACTAATCAAGGGAGGATAAGTGTTAGCTGAGGTTAGGTTGACACTTGGTTTAAAACCTTGTCAAATCTTCCATGGAGCCTTGCTCCGCAGCCAGCCTTATTTTGATGGAAAAGGTTTAGATGCAGGCCAGGGCTTGAGCCCCCATCCCCACCACCCCCCAACAACCCCCCCCCCCCCAAACAAAAAAAAAACAAACGTCGCGCGCACACAAGGAAGCGGGTCAGGGTGGGGGGAGCCCTAACCAAACACCCACCCAAGTCCCCAAGAATAAGATGTCCCACATATGTAATTTAACTCGTGATCTTATGTTAAGTGGCTGCACGACTTGACCAACTTACTAATGTAAGTGTACATATGCTGCCCTTCATTGTTTCTAGTGTGTTCTAAAAAAAAATAGGTTTTATTCACGCAAAAGAAAAACAAAGGAATCCGTGACAAACTATGTACTGCACTAATAACAAGTGTACTATGCATATCAATTTCCAATATACTATGCATATAACAAAAGATGCAGAATTTTAAAGCAGATACAAAAGAACTCACTGGGATACGGTTGTCAGAATTGTCAAACACTATCTCCACGAAAGCTGATAAAACTTGGTGGCCAGCACCTTCCTAATAAGTTCCTCAATGTGAAAACTCAAATCAATACAAATTCCTCAACAGTCAGTAAGATAAGGAACATTATAAAAGGAGAGTGATGGTTACATGGAGAAGGGCATGCCGATCTTCATTGCGTAAGTTTTGGAAGAGGTCACTGAGGACAAAACGTATAGCTGCAAAGTGTTTCCATCCCAGATAAATAACCAACCAAAAGTAAGCAAGGCAAAAATGTAACCTCATTACATTTAATCAAAAAAAGTTATCTAAGTAAAATAATAAAATATTAGTACTAACAAGATCTTAGATACAGAATATATTACCATGGAAAAAGTTTGTCTTTCCAGATCCATTGGCACCAACTGCAGAAAAAACGCAAAAAATATCGTGATATGCCAAATATTCTCAAGAAACATGTGACCAGAACACACAATAGTAGGATTAAACCCCGAGATATGAAGCATTACTCCTTACCTAGTTATAAGAATTACACAACAGATCTATTTTCAATTGGGCAACCAACGCATCAGAAACACCCATAGCAACAAATGTTGTCATGTGCAGTCAACTAACAACATTCCAACCAACAAAATACAGGGGTAAATATTCCTTACCAGGTGATACACACCTGATTGATGCAGTTAAAATATTAGAAATCCAGATGCGAATATTTAAAAGTTCAGATCAATATCCAGATCCAGATCCGTTGAATAACCAGATATATGAATCTAAATGTGAAGCTCTTTTTATTCATTGTTTATTACTTTTATGCTCGGTGCAACAGATTCCATCTTTTAGATATAGAGGAAGAGTAGCACAGTAGGAGACAATGGGTTGACCTGTAAGATTATCGGAAAATGACTCGTGCGCCCTAGGATGAGGTCTGAATGGCCACATTAGCTAGATGTGTGTGTGTGTGTGTGTGTGTGGGGGGGGGGGGGGGGGGGGGGGCTGTTCAGAGAAGAAACAGGAAGAAACCTGAAGAAGAAGAAAATTAGAAAAAAGGACCCAGCCAAAGATAGATGTAACAAGCCAATCCAAGCTCAGGACGATTCCACAACTTCTCCATCTTGATTTTCTTTTTCTTTTTCCTTTTTTGTGGGAAAGGATGGGGCCTCAAACTCAAAAGCCCCAGGCGCATTCATTGCTCCGAATTGCTCGTGTACAAAAAGAAAGAAACTATGTCCCAAACACAAACATAGTTTCAAAGTTCAAGAGTTTAGGATATTTCATTAAACTTGCATCTTGATATAGAGCCTGTTTGGTTAGCTGCAACTGCTACTTGCAAAGCCCGCTTGCAACAAAAGGGTTTGGTTGTGTTGGTTGAGCTGTAGATGGGATTGAAATTTGCAGGAGGGTTTTGCAGCAGTTTGGGCCACAATCAAAGTTGGTCTCCAACTGCAACTCAAAGTTATAAGTGGGCTTTTACAAACTTGGGAGTTGGAGAAAACTCTCTGAGGAAAATGCCTATTCTCGGTCTCTCCGCTCTCGATTCTAAACACGAAGACAGTATTTCCTGTGGAACTGCGACCGCCGTCTTCGCCGCCACCGCTGCCATCCTTGAGCTAGAACAGCCAATTGTGTAGGTCCCACGAAAGCTGGATCCAGTCATCGCCCTCGAGCTGGACCTTCTCGCTGTCTGCCTCAGAACTTCCACCGCATCCTCCAGATCTGAAGAATCCGCTTGCCGTCGACTCGAGGCACATCTCGCCACTCAGATCGATCAAGATTGACCGCTCCTTCCGCCAAATCTTTCATGTGTTTGTAGCACCAGTCCTTCATCGTCATGTGCTCCCTCCTCGAGATCAGCACCACTCCCGCTTCATCTTCATCTTCTTGAACGTGAGGTCATCGAGATCACCAGTAATGAGGATGATCTCACCATCAACGGAGATCAAAAGGAAGAACTCGACGCGAGCTCAGGGCCGTTGAAAGTGTGGAACTTCTCGCGCGTCAAGACCGAGACAGAGTCGACAAAGTGACTGATGGTGGAAGCGCTTCGATCCGCAACGGGCGAAGAAGAGCCATGGGCAAATCTTGAAGGTGAGGCGATCTTGATTCAAATTTCCATCGCCCCGTCGTTGAGGGAGAAAAGGATTCAGCGCAGACAAGAAGGTCGAGGACAGTGCGAGACCAGGAAGGGCGACGACGCCGAGGCGGGTCTCGTAGACGGAGGTAGTGAGGCAGGGGCTAATCTAATAATTAAATAAAAAATAATTAATCTAATAAAAATCAATCTAATAAACAAACTAATTTGATAATTAAAAAATAAAAATCTAATAAAATATTAATTTAATAAAAAAATATTGAAAATGGGTACAAGTAGGCTTTGCAAGTGGGTCTGGAAGTGGGCAATAAAATTGCAAGTGGGTCTGCAAATACAAGTGGGAAATTAATTGCAAGTGGGTCTGGAAGTGGGCAATAAAATTGCAAGTGGGTCTGCAAATACAAGTGGGTCTACAAGTGGCCACAAAATTGCAAATGGGTTTGCAAGTGGGCTTTGCAATCCAAATTTCAACCAAACAAAATAATTTGGTTTGCTGCAGGTGGGTTTTGCAATCCAAACCACTTGCAGCCTACTAAACAAAGAAAATTGAATTCTCATTTTACTTTACAGTTTTACCAAACACTTGAATTGACAATATACTTTCCCACTTACACTTCCAATACCAACTAAACACTTGAAAACTTACTTGCATAATACTTTTTTACAACTGCAAAATAGTTTCTCACTTATAACTTGCACTTGCGGCCACTTGCAGACAACCAAGTAGGCCCCACGTGCTATTTCATGATAAAACAAGACCAACTCTTGGGATAGGCTACTATATGATATTTTGGACCTATTATTATAGGCTTAATTGAGGCTCATATAGTAACTGAATTAAACTCTTGGCATTCCATAACTGAAGAATTTATGGAGCCCGCTAGATTTTTGCTACGGGCTACGCACGTGCAACAAAAGTAGAATCGGTGTTAAATAAAATTTCTTTTTAATATGTTTTTCCCTAATTCTAAGGAACTCTAATCTAGATGAAAAAGAGACTTTTCATCCTTTTTGGATAAGTATCATATTCTCTCTATTAAATGGTATTATTTTATTTCAAATTCTTATTTTAGATAGAGATCCCTGATAAATGTTTTTATTTCTAACTTTTTTTATATAGGGATGTAAATGTATGGCTAGATTTCAAGCTCGGGTACGATTTGTAAATGTATGACTAAATTTTGTTTGGACATGACATGAATGTGAGTCACTAACAAATTAACATTCTATCAAAAGAGTCGTAGTTACAATTATGGAGCCCATTTAATTAACCAATAGTTTGATTAACGCATGCACACGCACGCACGTGCACCACCCCCCCATAAGATCCTAGTCAAAATATTAGATGACTAGGCTCCTTCCAGAGGATTTGAAACCAAATCCTACCTATTGAAATTAGATGATAAGGCATCAAATTTAAAAATCCACCATTAAAATTGATCCACATTATTTCAAGTGCTTCAAAACTAAAATTTAGACTATTTCAAGTTTTCTTGCTCATCCATCAAGTAGTCGCTAAACGAACAACAAAAAATAGTGAGTTATTTAGTTTATGGTCTAGAATATTTTGAACGGAACAAAAACTCGTGTTAAAGGGTTTTATAATGTTTAGACCATGATCCGAAGGTTGGATTCTCAATTTGTATTTCCTAAATCATAGATCAAGCAAACTTTTTACTCTTACTCGTCCATTTTTAAGCTTCTCGATACACATGTAGAAAACCACAAAAAATATGATTCTTTTGTTTCCATGTATGTTATATTGTTTTAGATTATATTAAACGGTTTCGATCATCTATTTCAGTTGAATTATGTATATTTTTCAAGTGATGGGATCCATTGTCAAATCCTATACATTTTAGTCAAACTCCACACACGTGCGTGATTCATGGTACTTAAATTGGGTGTAGTTGTTATTTGGTAGTTGTAACAGATGTTGTCATTTGATATTAATGCTTGATAATTAGATAATATTTGCGATAATAGTTATTACATGTTAGTCATTCATCCAATGGATAGAATATGTAGATTATTATTTATATTAAATTAGACTAATAAATATGTTTAATATTTTTACATATAGATTTGCTTTGTTCAGCTTATAGTCAGTCACCTTTAGTGCCACTCATCAGCTTCGGTGATACAAGACTATCTTTCGAGTTTAAACCCCTAATATGGACACATCTGATACCATTTCTCTTTCTCCAACATGAAGTTCTATATTTCTTGTGTTCTTATAGATAAACACGAAAAAGATCAATTAGTTTGATGAAAACTAAGTCCATGAGTATGTATGAAGAAAGATAGCTTGAAGGAAGCTAAATTTTATATCATGCTACAAGACTGCAGAGTATTTGAGTTGAAAATGAAGTTAATACACTTTTGTGGAGTACTTAGTAGAATTTGCTTCATCTCCTTACAAACACTAGGCCAACAATTCAGGAAACAAGATGAAAAACTGATAGATAAATTGATTATGCCTCTTGAAATGCAACAAAAAATATAATTCATGATTAACTAACATGTGCTATTACGAACAGAAAATAAGGTTGGTTTTGTTGCAACAAATCGGCGCCATGATGCCAATTGTTACTCTCGGAATCGATGTTTGGGAACTTGACAATATGATGATACTTGCAAAAAGAAAACTGTCGTAAAACAAACTAGCAATACCTAAACAAAAGCGTAATAAAAAATAACACAAGAATTTAACGTGATTCAGCCCAAACTTGACCAATATTCACGGGGAGAGAACTTGAGAAAGCTTTATTAATAAACTTGATACAAAGAGACCTAACTTTCCGATTGATCCCACAAGAGTAATCACCTTCCCATTGAATCTAGACCTAGATTACAAGAGTATACTTTCTCTTTATGCACTTTCACCTTGCTCCTCTCTTTCCTGGCTTCTACTTTTTTTTACTTCAGATTGATTTCCAATGCTGGGTTACAACCTTTATTTATAAGATTTTACAATACAACTCCTATTTAGCCCTGTTGTAAATATCGTCCGAGTCGGCCGAGATATCGTCCGATATCTCCTTTTTTGCCTGTTGCCGATACGATATGGGAAAATCGTTCACCATATCTTTTGCAGCAAAAAACGGTCGATATTTGAAATATCGGCCGATAAGTTACCCGATAATCGGACAATAAATCGCTCGATATATCGCCCGATATAAAATAACTTATTTGTTGCACGACTGCGTGCAAATGTACATTATTTTTTTACTATCTTTGCATGCATATTAATCATTTTAATTAGGTAGATGATGTCTATGACACTAAACTGACTTTTAGTTATCAATATTTCATTATATATAGTGTTTGATATGAATGCCCGATACGCACGCGTAACCCCGATATCTCCCCGATATCCGATATGCGATATGAAAAATCCTCATCCGATACGATCCCGATATCCGATATTTAGAACCTTGCTATTTAGACTATGAGATGATCTTGGTCATTGAATGCTTGAAGAATCTTGATCAATCCTATTTGAAGTTGATCTCCTTGATCTAGAAGAATTCTAAATTCTTAAATCTTTTGAAACAAACATTCATTGAATAGAATCTGAATGCTATTCATACTCCTCCAGAAAAGAAAACTTGCAAGCGCCTGAAAAGAAAACTGCTCCACCTTGATTTGCTTCTTCAGCTTCAAGCCATCGTTTTCTCTAACTCAATTGGATTTTCTTGGACTATCATCTCTTCTAAAAACAAGGCAAAATCCTAACAGTTTTCACCTTAACTTGCTTTTCAAGCCTTTAGTAAAACACCTTGAGATTTGGGAGTACTACATTAATTCTTTCCTTAGTTGTAAACATACCATGAAGCCTTTAACTCTTGCCCTCTCCCTGAGGCCTTTAGCTGATTTACCGTCATGGCTTGGGCCATCTCAGGTTTCACCCGAATGCACCATTTCTCCTTCCTGCAGCACTTTGACCTGGTTCACGTCTCGTTGCAGTCTCTCTTGAAGCTCCACCTTGCGATGAGCTCCCTTCCAAGCTTAGCCCTGAAGCTTCATCTCAAACTGAGTTCCTTCCTTCAGCTTGCATAATCCTCAATACTTCTCCTTACAAGATTACTCTGTCTTCTTGGCTAACTATAACGATGGCTTGTTGAACTTGGATCCAGCATCATTCTTCGTCGAGCACCCCTATAGAATTAGATTGTATCGTGCCTCTAGGATATACTGCACCGCCTCCAGAGCACACATCGTCCCATCTCTTTCTGTAACCTTG
Source organism: Agave tequilana (assembly GCA_038442645.1). Lineage (NCBI taxonomy): Eukaryota > Viridiplantae > Streptophyta > Magnoliopsida > Asparagales > Asparagaceae > Agave > Agave tequilana. Next base: position 72,726 of record JAVJIF010034016.1, on the reverse strand, counting down.
ACTGTCCCAGTGACAATGATCTCGCAAGCCGAGCCATTCACCATTATGACAGTCCCTCGTTTGCAACTAAGGAGTTATTGAACAGCTCCTTCTAGGAACATACATGAATCGTATTGTCCGAATCAAATATTAAGTCTTTACCTTGAGAAGTGTTATTTTTAACATAAGAAGTCATTAATATTTCAGCGTCAACACCGCTTGCCACATCTGCCTCCGCAGCTTGCCCTTCTCCAGCGACTTTTGCCGATGCTTGCAGTCATTCTTCCAATGATCTTCCCTGTGACAAAAATGACATGCCTTTTACGAGCTCAAACTTTTCTTTCCTTCTCTTTATTTCTTTCCCATGACCACCAATAAAACCCGATCCTTTCTGCTTCTTTTGATTTGGCATTTTTCTAATCTCATTAAATAAGAGAGTTGACATGACTTCCTCCAAGATGAGAGTTTCCGTACTGTAAAGCATGATGGTGACGATATGATCGTATGACTGTAGAAGCGAACTGAGAAGTATCGTCTTGTCCTCCTCATCAATCTTAATATCAACAGCTAGAAGCTCGCTGATGACCTTGTTGAAGAAGCTTATATGCTCCAATACCGTTGTCTCCTTTCATACGTAGCACATACAGTTACTTCTTGAGATATAACTTGTTGGAGAGGCTTTTCATCATATACAACATCTCTAACCTTGATCATAATCTCGTAGTCATTTCTTCATCCATGACGTTGTACATAACCTCGTATGCGACACATAGTTGGATCGTGCTTGCCGCATTCAGATCTATCTCCTCCCAATCCTCGTTTGACGTACCTACAAGTTTTGTTGACTTTCCTATAAGGTCTTGTGAAGACCCTAATGCACCAGTAACGCCTTCACCCTCTTTTGCCATAAACTAAAGTTTCCTTTGCCATAGAACTTCTCGACCTCAAATTTTATAGAACTTCCTATATTCAACATGTCGCCCTTCGTCAACCATTAACTCTCATACCAATTGTTGTAACAAATCAGCACTATAATACCAATTGTTACTCCCGGGATCGACGTTTGCGGAACTTGACAATATGATGATACTTGCAAAAAATTGTTGTAAAACAAACTAGAAATACCTATACAAAAGAGCAATAAGAAATAACACGAAGATTTAACGTGGCTCGGCCCAAACTTGGCCTACGTCCACGGGGAGAGAACTTGAGAGAGCTTAATTAATAAACTTGATTAAAAACCTTCATATTAATCCCACAAGAATATTCACATTTCCCTTAAATCTAGACCTAGATTACAAGAGTATAACTTCTCTCTATGCACCTTCGCCTTACTCCTCTCTTTCTTAGCTTCTTCTAGTCTCCTTTGCTTGAGATTGATTTACAATACTGGATTATAACCTTTATTTATAGAATTTTACAATACAACTCCTATTTAGACTATGAGATGATCTTGGCCATTAAATGCTTGAAGAATTTTGATCAGTTCAATTTAGAGTTGATCTCCTTAATCTAGAAGAATTCTAAATCCGTCAATCTTTAGAAACAAACATTCATTGAATAGAATCTGAATCATATTCGTACTGCTTCAGAAAAGGAAACTCGTAAGTGCCGAAAAGGAAACTGCTCCACCTTGATTTACTTCTTCTGCTTCAAGACATCATCTTCTCCAACTCATTGAATTTTCTTGGACCATCATCTCTTCTTAAAAACAAGGCAAAATCCTAACAGGTTTTGTTTCATTTTACGTATTGAGATTATTCAGTCATATTAATGAAACAAAAACATATTAAATTTTTGTTACTAGATTATATAGCATTTCCCTTGAAGAGCTCTACATGGCAGGTCAGGCCTCAATTTCTCTATAGATGTCTTGTTCAGCTCATTGAATGTTAACAACTTCTGAAACCTGATGCATCAAGGAATGCTATATAAAAGTTTCAAACTTACAAGTAATATAAATTTCAATACCATCACTTTAATTAGCTAATATACCAAATTAACAGAATTATAGTGTGGGGCTCGCTCACCTATCTGATTCATCTTCAATGGTAAACTAACAAGTATAGCTTAATTTCCCAAAATTGGAAATTGTACATAACAACCAAAGCCAGAAAAGAAAAAAGAAACAGTACCAACGCAATTAACTTTAGAACTGAAGGGGTCTGTTGCAACTTGTTCTTTGTAACTCTTAAACCCTTCGATGATGACCTAACAAAGAATTGACAGAGAGACACGCAGAGGATTAATTTAAAATTTTATAGTATGCACCTTAAGTTAAACAAAACTGAGGGGAAAACAAGAAACTTACCCTCTTTATGTACATTCTGGAACCTGAGCTGACTGCACCATTCAATACCTGAACAAAATTTTCAACAGAAAGATAAACATCATCATCAAGCTTCTCCAGCTCAAAAATGAATTTAAGCTATCTGCAAGTAACCAGTTGAAGTTAGCTAGGGTTTTGGATCTATCTAGTAACCCTAACCTTAGACCAATCAAAATCCGAATTCGACCGGTATAGTTTCTAGTTCCACCACGTCAGCGCTCGAGAAGCCAAGTAAGAAGGAAATCATCGCTCCAATTGGAGCAATTTGACATTAGAAGGTCAGAAATTAGGGAGGCCACAGGGGAAAAGAAAGAGTACCTGAAATCAAGTGCCTTTTCGAGTGACTTGATCGGAGATCGTGAGAAGAGAAAGGCCTCCGGTCGCTGGGATTTGGGGCTCGAGCGGCGGTCGAAATTTATCGCTGGAAAAACACGCGGGAAATGAAAAATTGGGGACGAAGAAGTGGGGCGAGAGAGAGCGAGTCTGAGAGAGCGAGCCCTAATTATGCGAGTCACAGACGAGAAGATATTAATAGTGGGTGATGAATGAGGAGTCCGCTCGTTCGGGCCAACATGTGTATGGGGAGTGTATACTGAGGGAGGAGTACAGTAGTAGTATACTGTGGAAGAAGTTGGCTGTAAGAAGAAAGTGGAAGTGTCATTTTTCACTTTCTTATCTATTCAAATATCAGGAAAGAAAAATAAGAAATCTCTTTTTCTTTTCTCTTTTTTTTTTACACAAAAATTTTCTCACTTTCAAGGTGTTACAGTTAATTTTGTGGTCGTGTAAATCTCATTTGTAATAAGTTGTAACTCAAAACAGTTACTTTTGTAATCATGTAAATCATATTTGCATTTTAATTACAGTCCAGTTTTTATTTTTTAATTAATTTTTATTTTAATATTATTTTGCGGTCAACTTTTTCAATTCCACTTTCAGATTACCATTCAAACACCGAAAAAGACAATATATTCCAAACCACACTTCTCAACAACATTCCAAACACCGAAAAACTTACTAACAAATTCTCAAGTTTCAAAGGGAATTATTACTACTTCCTCACTTCCACCCTAGTCAAACAGCCCCTTCGCATTTCATATGCTAAGAAATAATATTCTAAACTTTATTTTTTAGTTCAATTTACTATCTAATATTTTATTTTTTTCTCATGTCGCTATCTAACTTTAATGGTAATGTTAAATTTGTAAGATGTATGACAACAAGTAGGCTGATTTACTTTTATCAATCAATAAGAATCAGATTTTCTATCGATCAAATTATTGTTTATCAAATTTGAAACATATAAACACAAAATCAAATTTTGCTTAAATTCCTTAAACATTTTTAATCCTTAATTCCCCTTACGGGTTCTTTTTGTCCCCTTCCTCTAACTCCCAGCACTCCAATGAATATGGGGGGTTTTTTTTTTTTGGAGGGGGAGGGGGTGATGGTAACATTAAAAGCTAAAGCAGTCATATGGGAGTGGTAAAGGGAATAGTGGAGATGATGCAATGGTGAGAGCAATAATGATTGATGATGATAGAGGAAGAAGTGAGGTCTAGCTAAGGGGGATTGGTTAAGTCGAGCTAGTGATTGGATAGGAAGATGGGTAGTGGGTGAGGTAGTGCAGATGGAGGACGAAGTATGTGAGACTCCGCGCGCGCGTCTGTGTGTGTGTGTGTGTGTGTGTGTGTTGGGGGGGGTTAAAGGAGGATGTGGACAAAGGGCGGCAAAAATATAAGAATCGAGGAGAACAAATGATGATGATGGTTGCGATCTTCTAGGGTTGGGTGGGGGGCGTCAGTTGTGATGGAGAAAGCCGATAAAATAATGAGTGATGGAGGTAAATAGAGGTACTGTTGTGATGAAAAGGATGAGACGGTGATGGAGGAAAAGGCCGGGGGGTTCTAGGCAGTGTACCCAAAGATGTTGTTGGCGGGTGGAGGTGCGGGCACTTGTAATGGCAGTGGCAGTGGTGAGGAAGGAGAGGATGGAGAAGATAAATGGTCAAGATTATACGAATACAAATATGATACAAGAGGATACAGGCAAAGGTGATCATGGCAACAACGGTAGTGGTAATGTTGTTGAGGAAGGGAGAAGGGAGTGAAAAAGAAAAGGGTGATGGCTAAATTAGAGGTGGGACTTGCTGACATAATGCATATTGGAACATGGGAATTCAAGGTCTTATGAAACAGAGGAGTTAGGTGAGGGTATCAGTTATGATGGAGAAAGTCGGTAAACGAGGACTGGTGGAGGTAAATAATGGTAGTGACGGCGATAGGAGGATGAGACAGTGATAGAAGAGGATGAAAGTTGGGTGCGAGTATAGAGAGGTGTAACGAGGGAGAAAGTGGGTTTGTGGAGCTAAGGCGACCAGTGGTGATAGATGCATATGGCGGCTACGATGTGGTGAAAGAAGGAAGGTAGGAAGTTAATTATTAAGGTTATACATACACAAATATGTGTATCATATATAATACAATATGAATCTGCATATACAAAAAATTGAAGGAAAAAAAAACACTAATGTAGATATGTTGTGAATATGACAACTGAGTAATAAGTTGAAAAAGGAAATTTATATAAAAAAATTATTAACTTATTTCACTACATCAACTCCATTAAATGGAGCTGATCAATTTAATCGAACTTGCAAATGTAGGAGGTCTTACAAAGCATAGGGTCCACATATTATTGTTATTTGAAATCTAATACTTGTTGAATTCATATGGAAAGACCAAGGATAATCCATCAAGTATTGGCATCACATGTATATATGATACCAGTACGTGATCTATTTTAAAAAATTGATGCACCATAAATGGTGATGAATAAAAACAAACAAATACTAAGGATTGGACCTCATATAAGAGTAGTTAGTCAATTATATTATTTTAATGCGAAGTTTTTGTTGCTAACAGTCGCCTCACGTGTTTCTCTCATCTCCTTTTTCTTTATTAATGTGCACATCATGTGCTAACATTTATTACTTATGAATTAGTAAAGTGGAAGAGGTTTGTCACGCCTGCTTCCCAAAATGCGTAAAAACATAGACGCGACGAGAATCGGTGACGTATATATGCGAGAAAAATACCCCTCGTATACACACTAAGCCTAAAGTGACTGGAACTGCTATATCAATCAACAATGAAGGTATTAAAAAAAAACTGCAATATGACATATAATTTCTACACATGATAATATTATTTCATGAATAATCGAAATGGAATATAAAGTTGAGTCCAGAATACATAAAATAACAAAATTGTAGGCTGTCTAAAAATCACTGAAGACAAGTCATCAAAAAGCAGAATCCAAAACTCCAGACGCAAGGCTAATCATCACCACCAGCGCAGCACAAAGACGCGAGGGTTGAAACCCATGTCTCAACATCACTGCAATAACCAAGACGCGGAGCATGAAAACCGCATCTCAGTATTACTGCAGTACCAAGACGCAGAGTTCAAAGCCCGCGTCTCACGTGAAGCTTGACGCAGAATTTGAAGCTCACGTTTCTCAAGCATCACCTCAATGGCAAAACGCGAGGCCCAAAGCCCGCGTCTCGGTTATAACTACCCTCATTACTGGGTCAATTACTGCCCACGTAATGAGGAAGTTAACCCCCATTATGGAGCGTTTTTAGGGGACACTTTTACCTCCTGAAACCTCTATAAATAGCCCAGTTTGCTATGGAAGAGGGGTCGGAAAAATCTTTGGTCGGAAAAATCTTTGGTCGAAAGAACTTCGGTTGTAAGCTGTAGAAAGACCAAGATCTCTAGCTAAAAGAAAGAGAGTTCAACTCTTCTAACAACTTGTTGCGTATAAGTTTGTTTTTGCCTACAGTCTCTTTGAGATTCTTGTTGGACAGAAGTTGTGTTACTTTGTCCACCATTCAAAGAGAGGATTCCCAAGAGTTTCTGATGTTCACCCGGTCAACAGAAAATAAGATTCACTTTCCATCGCCACATCAAGAACCCGATATTAAACAAAGGAGAGATTTGAGCTTGAATATCTCCCCTCTCTTGTAAAAGGATTATTGATCTGTTGTAATTTTTTTTACAATCAGATAAAGAATTTACACCTCGATCTTCAATTTTTCCCACCACACATAAATCAATAAGAATAAGTAAGAAGAAATACCGAGATTGGAGGATCAAGCAAAGAGAACTTTGGCTCCAGATGTAATGAGTGTGATCCTCTCCAAAAATCTGGTCAGCAAAGTAATATATGTAAATTCACCTAGAGGGGGGGTGAATAGGTGATGGCTAATCTAATGGTCACTTAATGCCAAATAATGCGGAAGCAAAAACTATTATGACCTAAACAAACTATTTAAACTAAACACCACGTATAACACAAGAGTATAGCCGAATTCCCTATGAAGGGCTCTGGACTAACTCCTCTAGATTCCCCTAGATAAGGGTTGAGGTGTCGCGTTGGCTCTCTTGGTTAAATACAGTGTTAGCAAACAACCCAAGCAAGTATAACTATTTAAGCACACAAATATATCAAGCATATAAATATAAACACAATAATTGAATGCAAGATATAGACAAGGAGATAGAGAGAGAGAGAGAGTGAGCAATCGCAAACACAAGGGATTTGTTTCGAGGTTCGAGCACCCTTGCTCTACATCCCCGCCTTCGACACACGAAGGATTTCCACTATAATCGATCCCACCGGATCACTCGGTGCCGCAACACCTACAACTCTCGGACTCCCTAGTCCGTACACACCGCAAGCCCACTAGCTCGTCGAGGCAGCACCTCAAACAACAAGTTCGCACCCGAACTCGAAACAACGAGTCCACACTAGGACCCGAAACAATGCGAACACACACGCCCGCCTCTTCAAAGAACAAAGATGAACTTTGGTGATCACAACTCTTGATCACCTAAAATCCTCTCACAACAAAACTCCCTATGGGTAGATATAGCAATGGATAGCTCAAGTGGGTGTGTGAGAAAATAAGGATGGAAATTGTGGAGGAAAACTCAAAGAATCACTTTTAACACTCTTGATAAAAACTCCCCTTTTGATTGGAAGTAATAGCTCTCAATTTAGTGGAGAAAACTCTTTTAATGAAGTGGGAAAAACTGGCTCAAGTTCCACTAAAAATGTAATACCCCGTTTCCGAAATACGTACTAAGTTGCGTATTCTGATTTTCGATCGTATTTTTCGATTTACTTCCCGTATTTGACCAATTTCAATTTCAAATATCATTTTCTAATATATTAGATTTTAGGTGAATTTCTGGAATTTTCTAGAATTAAAATGAATTTCTTCAAAACCGGTGTCGACCAGCATCGCTGATCGATTCCCGAATTTTTATCTTACAAACAGTTAGGAATTTCTAGAAAGTCCTTTAGGCATTATCTCTTAGAATCGTATTTTCTATCTACATTCTTTTCTTAGAATTTTATGAATTTATGAAAATTCCAACGGAGTCGGTAGTTAACTGATTCCGGGAATTTTAGTTATAAAACTATAAAGTATTTCTTCAAACGGATTTCACTATACGTCTTCATATATTATTATTGATTTTGGTGAAATTTACGAGTCGTTCCGAGACACTTGAATTTCGGACGATTTCGGTATTTTCCGAAATGTTTTCCGCATTCTCGATTTAAACCCGGGAATCAGTGTTTTCAATATTTTCATTTTTCAAAATTAAGAAAATATCTTTTCTTTTACAAATTCTTTTCCTTTTTCTTTTTCCTTTTTCTTTCCTTCTTTCCTTCCACCAACTTCCCAAAATATCTTCTCCTCCAAAATATCTAAAAATCCCACCCACTTCCTCATTAATGCCTTCATTAACTCTTCATCTCCATGGCCGGCCACCATTGGCCAAGGGAGACAACCCCATCCTCCCCTATTTGCACAAAACCCCTCTCCAATTCTTTAATTTCATCCCCTTTACAAAAATCAAATCCTATATAAACTTTCCTTTACAATTCTTTTCTCTTTTTCACTTCTCCATCTCAATCCCTAACTCCCAACCACCTCCAAGCCTTCACCATCTTCTTCTCAAGCTACCACACTCTTGGTTTTGGATCGCATCTCACTTCGTCGGAGGTATCGCCAAAGACCTAGTTGGTGACATCGTCGGCAAACGATCCTTCAAGACTCGTAGAACTTCAAATAACCTTTCCTTGTGAGTATTTTTACTCACCAAGACTAGATCACTTCTTTGTGTACATGTGAAGATCATTCATATACACTTGTGTCATAAAAATCCCATTTTTAGGCCAACAAACAACCATCTGAAATTCTGTTCTGTTTTCTGTTTTCTCCAGAATTAGTCGACTTGACCTAGAGACTAGTCGACTAACCCACTTTAGTTGAAACGTAGCTTTTCTGATTTTCACAGTTTTAGTCGACTAACCCATTTTTACCAGTCGACTAGACCCCCCTAGTCGACTACATTTTGACCCTAGTCGACTACATTTTGACCCCTAGTCGACTAATTTTCCTTGAACCAAAAAATTACCAACTCTCGGCTCTAGTCGACTTATCCCAAATTATTAGTCGACCAGAGACCTCTAGTCGACTATACATAGTACCCTAGTCGACTAACATGTCCCGGAAATTAATCCCAACTTTTTATATCACAGATTTAGTCGACTTGCGTACCCGTTAGTCGACTTATAGTTCACCAAGTCGACTACCCTTCCAACCCAAGTCGACTACCAAACTCTCTGGAAAACCACTTTAGTCGACTCCTGCGGACTATTAGTCGACTGGAGACCCTTATTAGTCGACTAATCTCCCACCTAGTCGACTAATTCTGACTATTTAACTTAGTTGTTTCCTTTTCTGATTTTGGACTTTAACCTCTATACACATGTGATACATTGTTCATGTTTATGCTACATTACTGATATTACATGACATGATACTTGATGAATCTTATCTCATATTACTTCATGACTTGTTATTATATATTCCCGTTTCATGATTTGTAAATAAATGGATATCCCCACTTATCATGCCATCACTTGAACCAAGCATGATATTCTTGACTTTTGTATAAAATGGACCAACTTATATTGGGTCGGGGGAAAACATGCGGATATCGATATGTGTTCGTGTTTACAGTGGCTTTTAGGAGTGTTGTGCAACCCATGTTCCGGTCTGACCTGTGGGCCTCCAGGGGACCGAGGGGAGTGCTTGCTCCCTGTATTACTGGTACCATCTTGATAAGGGCATACATAAGTCCCTCCTGAATAGCCTAGCGGCTGGCTTCCGTCACCAAGCAACGGAACAATCCTGGACCGTTATCCCGGGCATGTACGGGGTCCACTGTAAACATAGTTCGTCGATACAACCGCTGATTTCCAACAACAACCTTGTATTACTATGATATGGATCTATGTGCACTGGGACGCTGGACCACATAGCTAGATATCCGAGTAAAACAAGTAATAATAATAATAAAGCGTTAATTGTAGATCTATAGTACGACTTTATCTATTCATGCTTTTCATATCTGTTAGTTGATATACCTTATATAGTTCCATCTTATTGTACTCGTCCCTTAGCCACTTGGCTGTAGCTATCTATTGTATTTATGTCTTGATCCTTTGGATTTGCATATTCAGATTCCGAGACCTGGAACGAAGTGGATCCTTCCACGGAAGATCAGGCATACTTCAGTGAGCAGGCTGACCAGCTCTAGTTCCCTCGTGCCGTACTCCTCTTTTTGGCTCACGAGTCTCCATCTCTTACGTGAGCACCTTATGTATATCTTTGTATATATTCTTTTGGACTTGGTTGTGATACATATCACTTGTAAAGTGTAATAGTTATCATAACTTGTATAACTTTGTATTTGTACTTCTATAGTTGGCATATGACTGTATACACCACGCTTTGTGTTGTACTCTGTTTCCTTATTGTACTTTTATGCTTAGCGTATATACGTGGGGGCTTCTTCTGACCTACGTATATACGTCGCAAGTGACGTCCCCGTATCCGTGGAATCGGGGCGTTACAAAAAATCTTCTAAAAATAAACCTAGACTCAAGTCTTCATCTTCTTGAAGTATTCACTTGAAGCCTTCTTGACTTGGTCCAAACATCGTGCTAGCTTCAAACTTGACTTTAAATCCTTTGTTGAAGCTATGCACCTACTAAGATCTTGATCATGAATCTGTCACTAATTAAACACAAGATCATTAGTACTATAACTACATGAGTTAATCATCATCAAAACTAGAGTGATGGGCCTTCGGGCCAACAATCTCCCCCTTTTTGATGATGACAAAACTCATGAAGTTATATATGCATGGATTAAAGTAAAGCTTCAAAGAAGCTCCCCCTTAACTCATGCATAACACATAAACAAATAGATATGCAATAAAGCTCATAAACATGTATGCAAATGTATGGAGATAAAACATGCACTCAAGCATAAAACACATCAAATTCTTTTTCTCCTATTTGCAAAACAAAACATATATGCATGAACAATCTTTTTCACAAAAACATGCATATAAGTCCAAAATCTTGTAAATCACCTAGAGGGAGGGTGAATAGGTGATGGCTAATCTAATGATCACTTAATGGTAAATTATGCAAATAATGCAGAAGCTATAACAAATATGACCAAATTAAATCTTCTTTTAATTAAACACTTATGTATAACTCAAGAGTGTTGCCGAATTCCCTTTGCAGGGCTCTGGACAAGCTCCTCTAGATTCTCCTTTAATGGGTTGAGGTGCCGCGTTGGCTCTCTTAGTTGAATACTAGTGTTAATAACAATCCCAAGTAAGTATAGCAATTATGAGCACAAGGGAATATATCAAGCATGTAAATGATAAAAACAATTATTGAATGCAAGATATAAAAGAGACAAAAGAGAGAGAGATAGAGTAAGCAATCGCAAACACAAAGGTATGTTTCGAGGTTCGAGCACACTTGCTCTACATCCCCGCCTTCGACACACGAAGGATTTCCACTATGCAAGATCCCAATGGATCTCTCCTCGGTGCCGCAACACCTACAAGCCCTCGGACTCCCTAGTCCCGTACACACCGCAAGCCCACCGGCTCGCCGAGGCCGCACCTCGTACAACAAGTCCGCACCCGAACTCGAAACAACGCGGACACACACGTCCGCCTCCTCAAAGAATAAAGAAAAGATCTTTGGTGATCACAACACTTTGATCACCTAAAGAACTCTCACTACAACACACCTATAGGATGTATAATCAATGGATAGCTCAAGTGTGGTGTGAGAAAAACAAGGATGTGAAAGGTGGAGGAAAACTCAAAGACTTTCTTTTAACACTCTTGATAAAACTTCCTTTAAGATAGGAAATATTGGCACTCTATTTTGTGGAGAAAACTTCTGAAAATGATTTAGAAAAATTGGCTCTAAGTCTCCCAAAAATCTTGGCTCAAAACAATGACCAACCCCCTTTTTATAGAGGTCAGAAAAATCTGACCGTTGGGGTCTGTCAGAGCTGCCGGTCGACCGGCCGGTCGACCGCCAACGGTCAAAAATCCGACCGTTGGAGCTTCCGGTCGACCGCCGGTCGACCCAGAAATCCAGAGAGCAGAACTCTCTGCAGCGGTCGACCGTCCGGTCGACCGGACCACTGTGCTGACAGACATGCACAAGTCTGTGCACGTCCGGTCGACCGTGGGTCGACCGGCCATGGTGCGGTCGACCGCTCGGTCGACCGACCAGCCAGTCAGCCAGTTCTAGGACTGGAAAATTGGTTTAAAAATATTTTTAAAATCTTTTAACACTTATAAAAATTCCATAAACTTGTTTTAACATTCTATATTGAAAACCAAATTTGTGATAAAAATTTTCAAGACATATATCAACATATTCATATCATTTCAGCGTCTTGCAAATTTTATCAAAAATCAAAACATGTATTTTTCAAACTTGGTTTTCATAACTTCACAAAATATAAAAACAAGATATTTGATTTCATTTTAAAGCATAGTGTGTATGGATATGATCCATTACACAATCATAATGTAATATCTATGTTTTTGACATTAAGCTCTAAACTTGGTTATGGTTGAAAAGATATACATGATAGAAATACCAAAAACCAAGGTATAAATTTTGTCACAAAAAAAAATCTTTTCTAACTACAAAATCTTTTATGAAAACAATTCTAAATCAAGAGTGTGTGTGCATGGTATACTTGAGCAATCCACCAACTATCTATCCTTTACATTTTTAACTAAAACAAAAACAAAATCTTATACCTAGACACAAGTCTTCATCTTCTTGAAGTCTTCACTTGAAGGCTTCTCATCTTCTTGACTTGGTCCAAGCTTGATCCAAAAGCTCCTTGGATCACACCGTGCTAGTTCCAAATCTTGATATTTTGTCCTTTGTTGAGCTATGCACTTACTAAGATCTTGATAATGAATCTGTCACTAATTAAACACAAGATCATTAGTAAATATAACTTCATGAGTTGATCATCATCAAAACTAGGGTGATAGGCCTTTGGGCTAACAAATCTTTCTCCCCCTTTTTGATGATGACAAAACTCATGAGGTTATATATGCATGGATTAAAGTAAAGCTTTAAGGAGCTCCCCCTTAACTCATGCATAGAAAATAAATAATAGATATAGCAATGAGGCACATGAATATGTATGCAAATGATGGAGATGAAACAAAAATAAATCTTTTTCTCCTATTTTGCAAAACAAAACTTATATGCATAAATAACAAGGAAGACAAATACTACTCCCCCTTAAGCAATGAAAACATGCATATATACTCAAATACTTCTCCCCCTTTTTGTCAATCATCAACAAAGGGTTCAAAGTAAAGTCAAATCAAACAAAATTTTCTCCCCCTTTTTGTCAAAAACAAAAAGATCAAGAAGGGGTAATACAAATCAATTATTAAAGATTTATATGCGATATACATTCATGAAGAGGAAGACGCTAAGTTAGCTTCCCTACACATATGCATTACATGAAGAAGGGATGACACGCCCTAACTCACATAACACATATTATGTAATGCATAAGAGGAGATGTGAAGCTCCCCCTACACACGTATATCATATAAAGAAGAGTTGTCAAGCTCCTCAATTTATAATATACTCAACATGAATCCATATGTAGGAGAGATGTTAAGCTCTCCTTGCATATAGGAAATACACATCAAACATTTTAAATTTTTCTTTAAAATTTTTGAACTTACTTAATAAAACACATTTTGAGATATCAAATCAACATATGAAGATTTTTTTTATTTTTCATCATAAACTTTGTGCTTTTAAAAAATGTGAGCCAATTGTGAGTTAAGCACATGGAAATCATATATATGTATGAGAAATGAGTATACCAAGAGAAATTGAAACATACATATATATAAGAAACAAAATATGAGTATATACAAAATAAGTTCATATTGATACCAATTGAAACGATTCAATGATACCAATTGACATAACAATAAAATCAAGTGTATATCTCATAACCTACCACCCTTCATATGCACAAGGTAAAAGATTTTCAATGAAGCATATAAGGCATAATCGCCTATCCATCCTCCCATTGATGGTAGGGGTTTTCAAAAATAGATTTGAAGATAAGCTTAGTTTGAAAAACTCTACCAAATGAAGAATTTGCACTAGAAAAATATTTTAAAACTAGTACGAAATCCTTCAAGCAAGGAATAAAGCAAAAAGAAATGTCAATAAATCTCAATATTCCTTTAAAACATCACACATTTTTTTTATTAAAAAAAATTATATTTCAAGATATATGTATGTTTTGACAACACAATAAGTATACATACATATCTCTTAAACACAATTGAGTCCATATAAATAGATTTGCATTAAAGGCAAATGACTCAAGAGGTATACATGTATATCTTAAAGTTTGGCAAAATACACATATACATGAAATGATAACACATGATCATAAATCAAATCCAAAAAGAGAACATAAGTTTAAAAATGTATGTATCATCAAAACCAAGCAATACAAGCATATTTCATGGGTTCAAATAAGCGTTCAAGCACAAATATAAATAGATTTATTTGTGGCCCACAATATGTTCAAGTATAAATCCTAGTGTTGATAAAAACTAACATATAAACTAATATTCAATACATGAAGCATCAAATCTTTTAGAAAAATAGAATCATGTGTCAAAAAAAAAATTATTTGAAGAATAAATAACTAGTATAAATTGTTTTTGAAAAACTAGTTAAAAATCCTTCAAATATATGAAATCTTATGTTTTTCATAAACATAACTAGATACATAAAAATTTAAGCACTCATGGTCTATAAAACTCAAAATAATTTTTAACAAAAGTGTGAGTGTTAAATGATCATGTAAATAGCATTTTTATGAAAATAGTCAATGAAGCTCATAAGACACATTTTTAATAAAAGCACGAAAAAATCATTTTTCATCAAAAACACTAATCTTCATGGTATATGTATGATTAATCCAATCCTAACAATACACATACATATCCCAAATCTAAAAGAGTCTATCAAATGTATTTGCATGAAAGCAAGAGACTCACGGGTATACATGTATATTTATTAGATTTGAATTAAAAATACATATACATGATGTAAAGTCATAAAATAGGTATAACATGTATAAAAGAGAATCATCAAAACTAGACTATACATATGCATATAATGGATACAAATGAGCATGAAGTTCAATTATATATGAATCAATTGTAATTCACTATTTGTATATGTATACACGCAAGTTTGACACATTCTACATCTAAGCATGTAAATACCACATGAAGCACAATAATACATAAAACATGAACATGCTATATGATATTAAAAAGGATAAGCATGTAAATAAAAGTAGGAGTTTAGAGAGTGTTACCAACTCCAAAGCTCCAATCATGGTGGTTGTCCCACCAAAGCTCCTTGATAGCGATGCATTCAAATGTTTGTCCATCAAGTCCATTGCATCCACTACTAAGGCACCAATCCTCTCACGTCTTGTGAGAGCCCTCACCTACATCAAAAGCAAATGGTGGGGGTTTTGGTACCCATATTTTCTTGGGTCCTTTGGGGTTAGACTTGTAAGGAACCCAAAATCTTTTATAATTAGCAAAATTTAGAGAATTAATATTATCATAACAAAACTTTGCTAAATGGCCTTTGCGGCCACAATGTGTACAAATGTACACCTTAGTATGCTTATGTGAGTGTGTATGATCATGGTGTGCAACATAAGCATGATGATGTGCATGAATGGATGGAGTTTGTTTCTTTGAAAATATTGACTCCAACTTAGTATGATTGAATGCACATGTGCTCAAATTAGAGCTCAAACTATCTATTTTATTTTTCAAATCTTTAATCTCATTAGTGGTGGCATGAAAAGCATGATGAGATAAAGAATCATTTTTCTTTTTCTTTTGTGAAACAAAATCTTTTTCTTTTTGACAAATTTTTCTTTTCAAAGATTTATTTTCTTGAAAAATAACTTCTCTTTGTTTTTCCACCAAATCAATCTTATTTTTCAAAGTAGTGTTCCCTTCACATAAATCATTCAATTTTGACATGAGGGAAACATTTTCATTTTTCAAATCATTGTTTTCTTTTTCTAAGCATGCCATTTTATTTTCTAAAGAATCTTTTTCATTAAGCATGGCATCAAAATTCTTTTTCAAATTATTGTTGTCTTTTTCTAAACATGCAATGTTAGATTTAAAAGAGTCTTGTTCTACATGCATGCAAGCAATATTCTTTTTCAAATTTTTATTTTCCTTTTTAATCATGTCATATTTTTCAAGCAATAGATGACAAAAAGTAGATAGCTCATCATAGGACATGTCCTCATCATCGGATTCGGAGTTTACCTCAAGGGGGTTATCCCCTTGGACCATGTAGCACTTGTTGGAGGTGTCGCTTCCAACGTCCGAGTCACTCCCCGCATAGTATAGATCTTTTTCGCCGAGGGAGGTGATGATGTTCCATACTACAAAAGCCGATTCAACATTAGAAACTCTAGATAAATAATCATCATTTAGGGTTGACTTGATAGCATGAAGGGCTTTTGCATTAGCCTCAAAATTCTTACCATCATTATTAGTAGTGGCAAGATATACATGAATGCCTAAGGCCTTGAGGTACAATGACATCTTAACCTTCCAAATTTGGATGTTAAGGATGTCAAAGGTGGGTGGTGACATGAAGTCCATGGTGTGTGTACAAAATCTTGTGATTAGCCTAAAATGAGGATCTTTAACTCTAGGTTGTTAGACCCAAATCAGAGTACCAAGCTCTGATACCAATTGTAAATCACCTAGAGGGGGGGTGAATAGGTGATGGCTAATCTAATGATCACTTAATGGTAAATTATGCAAATAATGCGGAAGCTATAACAAATATGACCAAATTAAATCTTCTTTTAATTAAACACTTATGTATAACTCAAGAGTGTTGCCGAATTCCCTTTGCAGGGCTCTGGACAAGCTCCTCTAGATTCCCCTTTAATGGTTGAGGTGCCGCGTTGGCTCTCTTGGTTGAATACTAGTGTTAACAACAATCCCAAGCAAGTATAGCAATTATGAGCACAAGGGAATATATCAAGCATGTAAATGATAAAGACAATTATTGAATGCAAGATATAAAAGAGACAAAGAGAGAGAGAGATAGAGTAAGCAATCGCAAACACAAAGGTATGTTTCGAGGTTCGAGCACACTTGCTCTACATCCCCGCCTTCGACACACGAAGGATTTCCACTATGCAAGATCCCAATGGATCTCTCCTCGGTGCCGCAACACCTACAAGCCCTCGGACTCCCTAGTCCCGTACACACCGTAAGCCCACCGGCTCGCCGAGGCCGCACCTCGTACAACAAGTCCGCACCCGAACTCGAAACAACGCGGACACACGTCCGCCTCCTCAAAGAATAAAGAAAAGATCTTTGGTGATCACAACACTTTGATCACCTAAAGAACTCTCACTACAACACACCTATAGGATGTATAATCAATGGATAGCTCAAGTGTGGTGTGAGAAAAACAAGGATGTAAAGGTGGAGGAAAACTCAAAGACTTTCTTTTAACACTCTTGATAAAACTTCCTTTAAGATAGGAAATATTGGCACTCTATTTTGTGGAGAAAACTTCTGAAAATGATTTAGAAAAACTGGCTCTAAGTCTCCCAAAAATCTTGGCTCAAAATAATGACCAAACCCCCTTTTTATAGAGGTCAGAAAAATCTGACCGTTGGGGTCTGTCAGAGCTGCCGGTCGACCGGCCGGTCGACCGCCAACGGTCAAAAATCCGACCGTTGGAGCTTCCGGTCGACCGCCCGGTCGACCCAGAAATCTAGAGAGCAGAACTCTCTGCAGCGGTCGACCGTCGGTCGACCGGACCACTGTGCTGACAGACATGCACAAGTCTGTGCACGTCCGGTCGACGTGGGTCGACCGGCCATGGTGCGGTCGACCGCTCGGTCGACCGACCAGCCTGTCAGCCAGTTCTAGGACTGGAAAATTGGTTTTAAAATATTTTTAAAATCTTTTAACACTTATAAAAATTCCATAAACTTGTTTTAACATTCTATATTGAAAACCAAATTTGTGATAAAAATTTTCAAGACATATATCAACATATTCATATCATTTCAGCGTCTTGCAAATTTTATCAAAAATCAAAACATGTATTTTTCAAACTTGGTTTTCATAACTTCACAAAATATAAAAACAAGATATTTGATTTCATTTTAAAGCATAGTGTGTATGGATATGATCCATTACACAATCATAATGTAATATCTATGTTTTTGACATTAAGCTCTAAACTTGGTTATGGTTGAAAAGATATACATGATAGAAATACCAAAAACCAAGGTATAAATTTTGTCACAAAAAAAAATCTTTTCTAACTACAAAATCTTTTATGAAAACAATTCTAAATCAAGAGTGTGTGTGCATGGTATACTTGAGCAATCCACCAACTATCTATCCTTTACATTTTTAACTAAAACAAAAACAAAATCTTATACCTAGACACAAGTCTTCATCTTCTTGAAGTCTTCACTTGAAGGCTTCTCATCTTCTTGACTTGGTCCAAGCTTGATCCAAAAGCTCCTTAGATCACACCGTGCTAGCTCCAAATCTTGATATTTTGTCCTTTGTTGAGCTATGCACCTACTAAGATCTTGATAATGAATCTGTCACTAATTAAACACAAGATCATTAGTAAATATAACTTCATGAGTTGATCATCATCAAAACTAGGGTGATAGGCCTTTGGGCCAACAAATCTTTCTCCCCCTTTTTGTCAATCATCAACAAAGGGATAAAACACAATCAACAAATTTTTCTCTCCCTTTTTTGTCATAAAAAAGAACCAAAGAAGGGGTGAAAACAAATAAGTTAATAAAGGTTATATGCGATATACATTCATGAAGAGGAAGACGCTAAGTTAGCTTCCCTACACATATGCATTACATGAAGAAGGGATGACAAGCCCCAATTCACATAACACATATTATGTAATGCATAAGAGGAGATGTGAAGCTCCCCCTACACACGTGTATCACATAAAGAAGAGTTGTCAAGCTCCTCAATATATAATACACTCAACATGAATCTATATGTAGAAGAGATGTTAAGCTCTCCTTGCATATAGGCAATACAAATCAAAATTTTTGAATTTTTCTTATAAAACAAAATTTTTCTTGAGATATCAAATAAACATAATTTTTTTTAATTTTGATATCAATTTTAAAACATAATGCATAAGCTTAAAAAAATTGAATTAAGCTTAGCATAAACAAAGTTTGTGCTTTTAAACATGTAAATCGAGTTTAACTTAAGCACAAAACAAATCATATATATGTATGAAAAAAGAGTATACCAATTGAAATTGATACATACATATATAAGAAAACAAAATATGAGTATATACAAAAATAGAGTCAAATTGATACCAATTGAAACGATTCAATGATACCAATTGAAACAATAATAGGATCATGTGTATATCTCATAAAACATTGAAGAATAAATAACTAGTTAAATTAATTTTGAAAAACTAGTTAAAGTCCTTCAAAACATGGAATCAAAACATATGTTTTTCATGAATCATGCCAAATACACAAGAGATGACACTCAAAATCGATTAAGCTCATAAAAGTGTTCATGAATTAAAGTCATGACAAAACAAATGAAGTATGAGTGTACAAGAATCATGTGTAGGATCTATAATTAAATCAACACAAACACTAGACAAGAAGAATAATCGTTAAGCAAATAAATAACTTGCAATAAAGGAAATCAAATCTCAGAAAAGTTGACAAACGCAAACAAAGAGATTTATCCTGATTCAGTCCTTGTGACCTACATCCAGTCCCCAAGCCACCCGCTTAAGATTTTCCTTTAACCTTGATTTTGCAACCCAAAATCAATACACCATGTACACCACTTGACAAATCCCCTTCGCCAAATGTATACACCTTCTCTTCCACCAAGAGAACACTTTCTCTTCCACCAAGAGAATACCTTTCACCTTGTACAACTGCCTCTACAACCAAGAAGCCACCCGTGTACGATGATCACTTTGAGAATTACAACTCTTATCCTATAAGCCTTGATACTGAATGTGTATGTGGACAAGGTCTAGTATAGGAAACAAGAACTTCAGAGAACTTCACAATGGAAATGTCTTTTGGTGAAGAACAGAAGTTTGGAAAAACAGTTTTCAGGTTTTCAGATTTTTGGCTTTGGAAAACTGATAAAAACTCTTAGAATTCTTAACCTTTGGCCTTTGGACTAACCACCCTATATATAGCTGAAGACTAGGGTTAGTTAGGGTAGTTATAGGAGCAATTCAAATGATAGGGACGTTTGAATTCGTTGCACAAAAGACCAGATAATGAAAACTGTCCAACAGTCAGAAACTGCCTATAGTCGACTTGCCCATGGAGTTAGTCGACTAGACTAGGCAAAAATCCTTCTATTAGTCGACTTGATTAAGCTATAAGTCGACTAGGTCAGTGGACGTTGGATAGACAGTTTTCTGGATAACTGATTCAAGTCGACTGCAACTACTTGATAGTCGACTGGACCAGTTATTAGTCGACTAGGGGACAAGGGTTAGTCGACTAGAAAAGCTATTAGTCGACTATAAATGACTGTTAAGTCGACTAATGCAGAAACAGAGAGTTGGGCTATTTTTGACACAGGACTTAGTCGACTTGGGATTCTGGTTAGTCGACTACAAAGATGATTAGTCGACTATACTGGACTATAAGTCGACTAATGGACCAATGAAGTGTGTGTTTGTGTCAATGCTTTTACATGCTATTTCATATTTACAAACCACACTCTATCAACTCTCCTTGGCACATCTTGATCATGTAGAACTCTTGATTCTTCATTTGTTTAGAGCTCCAAATGTCATGCATCGCAAACGTCTTCATCGAAACAGGTTCCAACATTCTCCCCCTTTTTGATGATGACGCTTTGTGTGCACAAGTCCTCCCCCTGCAGAAGATATGTTATATTTTCCTCCCCCTACAGAAATTGGGTTATAACAATAGAGAAATACTTTGTTCTCCCCTGCAACAAATATATTAGTATATATATATATATATATAATTGTTCTTTATCAATTTTTATATGGTACCTGCAAGATAAACGTTAGATGGTACCAAACATAAAAGAACATATTTAACCTTTAGGAGTCCAAATCCATTTAGAATTTGGTTTCCACCTGTTAGTATACACATAGTTGCAAGAATCACATATATCATGAATGTATGATGCAATATATGTATTTTTATCATGAAAATTTAAGTTCTTAGGAATCCATATAAACTTATTTTTCTTAGGCTTTCTTTTTACAAAAGAACTATATGGATTACTATAACATGAAGATTTTGCAATAAATCCAATACCATGATTATCATGTGACAATTTCTGAAAAGATAATAAAGCATTCAAATTTTCTTTTCCTTTATTAAACTTAGTCACATTTTACAAAAGATCTTCATATTTATTTTTGAAAACTAACATGTCTTTATCCAATATAGAAATCCTTTCATTCAAAGACTTAGTTTCCTTTTTCAGAAAAATGTTTTTTTTATAAATTTCTCATTTTCAATTTTCAAAGATGATATGACTTTTTCAAACTCATCTTGTTGTTGAGAATTTATAGATGAACATTGTAATGCATAACATGAATTTTCCTTTAAAAGTTTCTCATTTTCTTTTGACAAAACTTTGTTTTTCAGTTTTTCATTTTTCAGATCAAGAAATAATTCATGGAATGCATCAGAGAGTTCAGAATATGATACCTCATCATCTTCAAGTGTCATGTAACATAGGTTGACACGTTCAGTGGATTCTTCTTCATCAGATGAAGATGAATCACTGTATTCTAATGATGCTTCGTAGTTCTTCTTCTTTCTGAACTTCTTACTCTTGTACTTATCTTTCTTCTTAAGCAAAGGACAATCCATCTTCATATGACCTGGTTTATCACAATTAAAGCATTTGAATTTACCTTGCTTTAGAAATTTCCTGAATTTATTTGAGAGCATTGCCATCTCCTCTTCGTCATCATTGTCCGTGTCGGAAGATGCATGGAAGGCGAGTTCTTTCTTCTTTGAACGGTGTTGTCGTTCGTCCTTCTTCCTTTCTTCTAATTGCACTTCCTATGCCATTAGATTACCGATTAGGTTTTCTAATGTCATAGTTGAGAGATAATTTGCCTCTTCAATGGCGGTTGTCTTCTTCTCCCATTCTGGTGTGAGTGCACGAAGAATCTTTCGAATTCTTTCAACTTGGGTGTAGTCCTTTCCAAGGGATGCTAAGGTATTGGTGATGTCGGTGAATCTTGTAACCATCTCGGATATGGTTTCATTCTCCTCCATTTTGAATAACTCAAACCTGTGGACAAGAACAGATATTTTAGACTCCTTAACTTTATTTGTGCCTTCGTGTGTTTCCTGAAGAGTATGCCATATTTGATGTGCAGAAGTTGCTGTAGACACACGGTTGAACTCTTCTTTGGTTAGGGCACAGAACAAGGCATTCATCGCTTTGGCGTCAAGGTTCGCGTTCTTCTTTTAATCTTCACTCCAAGCGTTGTAGTTGGTTGTGGGCTTGGTGTACGTTGCTTCTACGATGTTCCAAAGGTCGTAGTTGAGCGATTGCAAGTATATCTTCATTCTACACTTCCAATAGTTGTAGTTGGTTCCGTCAAATAGCGGTGGACGTTGTGTAGAATGTCCTTCTTTGAATTGGGATGAGGGAAACTCCGTTGCCATCTTTGTTGTTGACTTGTACCCGCTCTGATACCAAATGTAGGATCTATAATTAAATCAACACAAACACTAGACAAGAAGAATTAATCGTTAAGCAAATAAATAACTTGCAATAAAGGAAATCAAATCTCAGAAAAGTTGACAAACGCAAACAAAGAGATTTATCCTGGTTCGGTCCTTGTGACCTACATCCAGTCCCCAAGCCACCCGCTTGATATTTTCCTTTAACCTTGATTTTGCAACCCAAAATTAATACACCATGTACACCACTTGACAAATCCCCTTCGCCAAATGTATACACCTTCTCTTCCACCAAGAGAACACCTTCTCTTCCACCAAGAGAATACCTTTCACCTTGTACAACTGCCTCTACAACCAAGAAGCCACCCGTGTACAATGATCACTTTGAGAATTACAACTCCTTTATCCTATAAGCCTTGATACTGAATGTGTATGTGGACAAGGTCTAGTATAGGAAACAAGAACTTCAGAGAACTTCACAATGGAAATGTCTTTTAGTGAAGAACAGAAGTTTGGAAAAATAGTTTTCAGGTTTTCAGATTTTTGGCTTTGGAAAACTGATAAAAACTCTTAGAATTCTTAACCTTTGGCCTTTGGACTAACCACCCTATATATAGCTGAAGACTAGGGTTAGTTAGGGTAGTTATAGGAGCAATTCAAATGATAGGGACGTTTGAATTCGTTGCACAAAAGACCAGATAATGAAAACTGTCCAACAGTCAGAAACTGCCTATAGTCGACTTGCCCATGGAGTTAGTCGACTAGACTAGGCAAAAATCCTTCTATTAGTCGACTTGATTAAGCTATAAGTCGACTTGGTCAGTGGACGTTGGATAGACAGTTTTCTGGATAACTGATTCAAGTCGACTGCAACTACTTGATAGTCGACTGGACCAGTTATTAGTCGACTAGGGAACAAGGGTTAGTCGACTAGAAAAGCTATTAGTCGACTATAAATGACTGTTAAGTCGACTAATGCAGAAACAGAGAGTTGGGCTGTTTTTGACACAGGACTTAGTCGACTTGGGATTCTGGTTAGTCGACTACAAAGATGATTAGTCGACTATACATGGACTATAAGTCGACTAATGGACCAATGAAGTGTGTGTTTGTGTCAAGGCTTTTACATGCTATTTCATATTTACAAACCACACTCTATCAACTCTCCTTGGCATATCTTGATCATGTAGAACTCTTGATTCTTCATTGTTTAGAGCTCTAAATGTCATGCATCGCAAACGTCTTCATCGAAACAGGTTCCAACATCATGTATATAGCATTTTCATGAAAATAGTCATTTAGGCTCAAAATGATCAAAACAAATTATTCATTTTATTTTATCAAACAAAACATGAAAATTTATTTTTCATTAAAAAAAACAAACTTGTAGGTATATGTATGATTTATCTAAGTCTAACAATATGCATACATATCCCAAACATAAAACGAGTCTATTAATAGTATTTGCATGAAGGCAAGAGACTCAAAAAGGATATACATGTATATTTATTAGATTTGAATAAAAATTACATATACATGAAGTAAAAACATGAAAATTGGCAAAACAAGTGTAAATGAAAGAATCATCAAAACTAGCCTATACATGTGCATATAGTGGGTACAAATGAGCATGAAGTGCAAACATATATGAATCAATTTGTTCTCACTATTTGTATATGTATAAATACAAGTTATGATAAAAACTACATTTAAACTAGTATTTACCACATGAAGCACAAAAATACATAAAACATGAACATGCTAAAATGTCACATATGAAATAAGCATGTAATTAAATTGGGAGTTTAGAGATAGTTACCAACTCCAAAGCTCCAAACATGGTGGTTGTCCCACCAAAACTCCTTGATAGTGATGCATCCATATATGTGTCCATCAAGTCCATGTGCATCCACCATCAAGGCACCATTCCTCTCACGTCGTGTGAGAGCCCTCACCTACATCAAAAACACAAGGTGGGGGTTTTGGTACCCATTTTCTTTTGGGTCCTTGAGGGTTAGTCTTGTAAGGCACCCAAACATTTTTGTTTTTAGCAAAATTTAAATAATGCAACTTGTCAAAACAAAACTTTGCTAAATGGCCTTTGCGGCCACAATGTGTACACTTGTACACCTTAGGATGCATATGTTTATGAGTGTGATCGTGGCGTGCAAATAGTGAATATGCATGATGAGAATGATGTGCATGAACATGTGGAGTTTGTTTCTTTGAAAACATAGACTCCAATCTAGTGTGGTTAAATGCACAAGAGATCAAGGTTGATCTCAAACTATTAATTTTATTTTTCAAAAGTTTAATCTCACTATCTTCAATGGTGGCATGTAGAGAAAGATGAGATATAGAGTCATTTTTCTTATTCTTTTTAGAAACAATAACTTTTTCTTTTTCTTTTTCAAAAATTTTTCTTTTCAAAGAGTTGTTTTCTTGAAAAGCAATTTCCTTTTGTTTCTCCACCAAGATAATTTCATTTTTCAAAATCATATTTCCTTCACACAAATCATTCAATTTAGACATCAAGAAAATATTTTCATTTTTCAAATCATCATTTTCTTTTTCTAAACATCCAGTTTTATTTCTAAATGAATCATTTTCCTTATGCATGCAATCAAATTTCTTTTTCAAATTTTTATTATCTTTCTTAAGCATGTCATATTTTTCAAGCAATAGTTGACAAAAAGTGCTAAGCTCATCATATGACATGTTATCCTCATCTACCTCGGATCCGGTAGTTACCTCAAGGGGGTTATCCCCTTGGACCATATAGCACAAGTTGGAGGTGTTGCTTCCAACGTCCGAATCGCTCCCCGCATAATATAGATCCTTTTCGCCAAGGGTGGTGATGATGTTCCAAGCTACAAAAGCCGAATCAATGTTAGAACCCTAGATAAATAATCATCATTTAGGGTTGACTTTAAAGCATGTAGGGCTTTTGCATTAGCCTCAATATACTTGCTATTGTTAATATATGAATCTTTAATTGTAGCAAGATAAACATGAATGCGTAGGGCTTTGAGGTACATAGACATCTTAACCTTCCAAACTTGGATGTTAAGAATGTCAAAAGTGGGTGGTGACATGAAGTCTGAAAAACACCTAGAGGGGGGGGTGAATAGGTGTAATTGCTAATCTAACAATCTTTTTAAAATTAGGATGAATGAATGATGCAACGATCTCTCAAAACAAGACTAAGAGCCGAATACCCCATGAGAGGTTCTGAACTCCTTCCTCCCAATTCCCCTTGAATGGGTTAGAGGTGCGCAATGCAACCTTATTGTATGAGAATTGATCGAACAAAGGATGAATAATATGCAATGATGAAATGCACACAAGATATCACAAGTATCACAAACTTAAAGTAATAGCACAAAGAAAGAAACAAGATCACAAGCAAATAATTAAAAGCAATAGAGTGCAAGAGAAATTAAAAACAAGAATTGACACAAGGCAATCGCAAACACAAGATATTTGTTTCGAGGTTCGAGCCACCGCTCTACTCCCCGCCTTCACCTCCGTGAAGGGTTTCCACTATCCACCGAGGACGATTACAACGGTCTACCGAAGACCGAGCACCGAGCTCCACCAAGTACAATAACCTCTACCGAAGAGGTGTCTCCATAAGAACAAGAAGAGGAACAAGTAACAAAAGTGATCACAACAAGATCACTAAACTCTTTTACAAACTCTCATTCTTTTACAACTTCCTTATAGAATGAGTAAGAAAATTTTTGGCTCTAAGGAGTGTAGTGAGAAAAACTCAGTTGTAGAGATGATTTTTGCTGTAGAACACAACTGAAAACAAGCTCAAGAAAAAGTTGAAAATGAAGGGCTTAAAACACTTTTCTTCTCTTTTGAAAACTATGAAAACTTGAGGATTTTTCTTAGTCTTTGTAAGAGACTCTTCTCCTCTATTTATAGGGAGAAAAATAGGTTAAAAACAATTTATTTTAATCTTATTTGACCTGAAGAAGATCTGGAAAACCCTGAAAAAGTCTGCCAAAAAACAGTCCAAAAACAGATTTCAGAATTGCACAAAAGAGGAAAGAGCCGTTGGGCTTTTGCAGGCTTGGCGGTCGACCGGGCCGGTCGGCCGCCAGCTCAGCTGGCAAAGAGCCGTTGGCTCGGGTCGACCGGTCCGGTCGACCGTCCTCTAAGAGAAAACATAGTTTTCCTCGGGCGGTCGACCGAGGCGGTCGACCCAGAAAACCCGAGAGCAACTGCTTACAGTCGGTCGACCCGGGCGGTCGGCCGACAGATGTGCATAAATGTGCACGTCCTGGCACTGGCGCCGGTCGACCGTGTCGGTCGGCCGGTCAGCCTGAAACAGGAAAAACAGCAGGATTTTGAAGTTGAAAAATTTTGTAAAAAAATGTTTTGAAGTAGGGAAAGCTAAGTAATATGCTGGAAAGAGTATACATACATGATCTAAACATGATATTTATATTTGTAAAACTTAGGGTCATGTATATATATTTACTAAGGCATAAAACAAAAGTTTTGACCATGAAAACTTGAATACAAAAACGTGTGTGTGTATCCTAGAGCCAATTTCCAAAACTCAAACTTTAACACTCTATTTCTTACATTGGTTCTAATTACTACAAGTGCTTCAAGAGGGCTTTTCACCATAAGGTCTTCAACACATGATTCTTGAGCCCAATTTGAGTTGACTTGAGTCCAAAACATTTGCTTATAGGGAATAAACCTTCTAGATGAGTTAGATCCCTGAAAAACACTTAAACAACAAACTTTATTAGTACAAATAACTAATATGTTTTGTAATCATCAAAACACACTAAACACGGGTGATTGTAACCTTGGGCCAACAATCTCCCCTTTTTGATGATGACAAAACATATAGGTTATTTAAACAAAAATGGAAGAAGAGCTTGGAAAGCTCCCCCTCAAATAATGCTATGTATCAAGAATGACTATGAGAAGCTAAATACATAAGACATTGAAAACACATAGTTTTTGTCAAAAATTAAAAACTCAAAATACACCATAGTAACAAACAAACTAAAAACTCAAAATACACCATAGTAACAAACAAACTAAAAACTCAAAATATACCATAGTAACAAACAAAACAACAAACAAACTTATACTATTTCTCCCCCTTTTTGTCATACATCAAAAAGGGTTAAACAAAACAAAAACAAAAGAGATTTTTCTTTAAGAATCCATAATGCAAACATTCAACTCACCACAAATAAAGGAAAATTTAGCATAATCCAATGGTTTAGTAAAAATATCGGCAAGTTGAAAATCGGTAGAAACATAATCAATATCAATATCACCTTTCTCATAATGATCTCTAAGAAAGTGATACCTAATGTCAATGTGTTTGGTTTTACTATGTTGATTTGTATTCTTTGTCATGTGAATTGTACTAGTATTATCACAAAATATTTTAACATGATCAAAGTGTAAATCATAGTCGAGGAGAGTATGTTTCATCCAAAGAACTTATGCACAACAAGCTCCGGCTGCAACATACTCCGCCTCGGCGGTTGATAGGGCTACCGAATTTTGCTTTTTGGAAGACCAAGATACAAGACAATTACCTAGGAATTGACATGTTCCACTTGTGCTCTTCCTATCTACCCTACAACCCGCATAGTCGGCATCCGAAAAACTCTTCATATCAAATAGTCCAGTTTTCGGATACCACAAACCCATTTCAATAGTGCCCTTAAGGTATTTAATAATGCGTTTTACCGCTACTAAATGAGACTCGTTAGGACATGATTGAAAACGAGCACAAAGACAAACAGAAAACATGATGTCCGGCCTACTAGCCGTCAAATACAATAAACTACCAATCATGCTACGATAAAGTTTAATGTCTACACTTTTACCTTGTTCATCCTTATCAAGCTTGGTAGTTATTGCCATGGGAGTTTTGCTCACTCTAGCGCCTTCAAGTCCGAATCTCTTGATGAGTTCCTTTGTGTACTTGGCTTGATTGATGAAGATCCCATCCTTCCTTTGCTTGATTTGGAGTCCAAGGAAATAGTTGAGTTCCCCCATCATAGACATTTCAAATTCATCCTTCATGCATGATTCAAAAGCTTGGCAAAGAGATTCATTAGTAGAACCAAAAATAATATCATCTACATAAATTTGCACAATAAGAATGTCATTTTCTACATGTTTTGTAAACAAAGTGGTGTCAATTTTACCTTTCTTAAAACCATTTGAAATCAAAAATGAAGAAAGTCTTTCATACCAAGCCCTAGGGGCTTGTTTTAAACCATAAAGAGCTTTATCTAATTTAAACACAAAATCCGGATGTGTAGGATCAACAAACCCGGGGGGTTGTTCAATATACACCTCCTCTTCAATAAAACCATTTAGAAAAGCACTTTTAACATGCATTTGAAACAATTTAAAATCTTTATATGAGGCAAATGCTAGTGTCGTCCGTATGGCTTCAAGTCGTGCTACGGGTGCAAAGGTTTCTTCAAAATCGATTCCTTCGATTTGAGTGTAACCTTGGGCAACTAACCTAGCTTTATTCCTAACAACGTTACCCGATTCATCCAACTTGTTCTTAAAGATCCACTTAGTACCAATTGTTGGTCTATCGTGGGGCCTAGGAACAAGGTGCCAAACTTGGTTGCGCTCAAATTGATTGAGTTCCTCTTGCATGGCTAGCAACCAATATGAATCGGCCTCGGCTTCGAGGACGTTCTTGGGTTCAACATGAGAAATAAATGCATAATGTCCACAAAAATCATGAAGTTTAGAGCGAGTGGTTACCCCTTTTGATACTTCACCTATGACGAGGTCCTTGGGATGATGAGGATTGTATCTCCAATCCTTTGGAAGTTGTTGAGTAGGCTCCACTTCAATTGATTGAATTTCATGTCCTTGAGCCTCTTCTAATTTAGCTTCACTTCCTTCATCATCCTTTGGCTTGTCTCCCATAGTAGGTGTATCCTCCAAGGTCACTTTCTCCAAGCCTTCATCCAAAGCATCTATTTCTATAACATTCTTAACAAACAAGTTAGATTCTTCAAACTTAACATGTATAGATTCCTCAATAGTCAAAGATGATTTATTGAAGATTCTATAAGCTTTACTAGTATTAGAATAACCCACAAAAATTGCCTCATAAGCTTTAGCATCAAATTTTCCTAAATTATCTTTTGTATTTAAAACAAAACATTTGCATCCAAAAATTTTGAAATATGAAACATTTGGTTTTCTAGAAAAGTACATTTCAAAAGAAGTCTTTGAAGTATTTTTACACAAGAAAACACGATTTGATATATAGCATGGTGTATTTACGGCCTCGGCCCACAAATAATGTGGTAGACCATATTCACTTAGCATTGTCCTAGCCATCTCTTGTAAAGTTCGATTTTTCCGTTCAACTACTCCATTTTGTTGTGGAATTCTAGGACAAGAAAGTTCATGCTTAATTCCATGTTCTTCACAAAAAGTGGTAAAGGGTAGGTTAATGAATTCACCTCCTCTATCACTTCTTATTCTTAAAATTGAAACATCTTTTTCTTTTTCAACTCTTTTCTTAAAAGATTGGAAATATGAAAGTGCTTGATTTTTGTGATCAAGAAAGAAAACCCAAGTAAACCGTGAAAAGTCATCAACCAAAACGAATGCAAATCTATTCCCACTTAGACTTTTGGTTTGTGTAGGGCCAAATAGATCCATATGAATTAGCTTCAAAGGACGTGATGTCATGATATCCTTAATTGACTTGAAAGAAGACTTAGTTTGTTTCCCAAATTGACATGCGTCACAAACTCGGTCCTTTTCAAAACTCAAACAAGGAATACCTTTCACCATTTCCTTTGTGTTTAACCTAGATGTATGATCAAATGAAATATGGCCTAATCTTCTATGCCACAACCAAGAGTCGTCATCGAGGGCTTTTAAACAAGTAATATTACAAGACATATTAGACATATCTATCATATAAACATTACTTTCACGAAAACCGGAAAACACACAAGTATTAGAAATTCTATCAATTACTTTACAAGCTACATTATCAAAAACTACATCAAAACTTTATCACAAAGTTGACTAACACTCAAGAGGTTATGCTTGAGGCTATCAACTAAAACAACATTCTCAATTAAAGGGGATGTGCCGAGTTTTACATTACCAATACCGATGATTTTACCCTTGGCATCATCTCCGAAGGTGACGGTGCCACCTTCATGGTATCTTGATAGGGTAGCAAAGTTGTTGATGTCCCAAGTCATGTGCCTGAGCAACCACTATCAAGATACCACAATCCTCTACGTCTTTGGGCCTTGAATGGTACCTACATCATTTAGCAAAATAGTTGACTTTGGTACCCAAATTTTCTTGGGTCCTTGAAAGTTAGTGTTGCGAACTCAAACATTGTGATGAGATGCACTTAGTCTATCATATCAAAAATTAGCTAAGTGCCCTTTCCGCCCACAATGTGAACATGAGAACACTCTTCCATACATAAATGCATGATGTGTGTGTGAAGTGTGAGCATGTCTTGGGGGTTTACCACGATGTAAAGGTTGTGTGGTATGAACATGAGCATGGGCATGGTAAACATTTTTCTTAGGGGCTTGTTTCTTAGGAAACATAGCCTCAATCTTCTTCTTATTAAACTCACAATTTTTTAAAACCATTCCTAATGAGTCTATTCTTTCTTTAAGCATGGTAATCTCATTAGAATCAACTAGTGGGGACTTGCCTTTACAAGAAATCTTATACTTGTCAAAATCTTTTTGGGTGGAAACAAGAGTGGAAAGTAATTCATCTTTTTCTTTAGAAAGAGTAAAAACTTGATGATTAAGAGATTCATTTTCCTTTTCATTTTTAAATACTTTTTCTTAAGAAAATCATAGTTATGTGATAATTCTACAAAAGCTTCTCCTAACTCATCCATGGAAAGTTCATCATTTGGAGAAGTGGAAGGGGTTACCTAGCTTGTGCTTTCATTTGCCATGAAGCACATGTTAGCGGTGTCGATTTCCTCCTCGGATTCGCTCTCGGAATCCCATGTAGCTTTCATTGCCTTCTTCTTGTAGGGCTTCTTGGAGGTGGAAGGCTTTACTTTATCCGGACACTCCGCCACTATGTGTCCCGGCCTTTGACAATTGAAGCAAATAATCTTCCTTTCTTCTTTACCTCCTTGCCATCTCCTTCTTCCTTGAAATTTAGCCTTGTTGTACATCCTCCGGACGTTCTTCACAAGAAGTGAGAGCTCTTCGTCATCTTCTTCTTCTTCATCGTCTTCGTCGGAGTGTGTGGATTGACTTTTGAAGGCTATTGTCTTCTTCTTGGAAGGAGCCATGTCCTCCCTCACTTTCCTCTCCATCTCATGGGTTTTGAGGTTCCCAATGAGACCAATTAGCTCCATCTCCTCCTTGTCATTGAGTTCCTTCAAGGTGGTTGCTTTTACTTCCCATGAAGGAGGAAGAGCCCGGATGATCTTTCTAACTCTTTGATCGTTGTCGATAGCATCACCTAGAAAAGAAAGTCCATTAGTGATCTTTGTAAATCTTGTAACCATATCATCCATGGTTTCATTTCTTGCATGCAAAATTCTCATATTGGGACCGAAGAAGGTCAATCTTAGCCCTCTTCACTTGTGAAGTCCCCTCATGTGTAACTAGCAAATGTGTCCAAATTTCATATGCGGACTTGCAATGAATAACTCTAGCTATATCATCATCATTAAGGGCTTGAAGAAGTGCATAGTGAGCCCTAGCATTGGCATCAAATTCTTTGGTCTCTATTTCGGACCAAGTGGATTCATCACCGGGGGGTGCACTAAAGGGTTTGGTCACGGCCTTTGCAACTCGACTACCTAGAGATTGCAAGAAAACGGTCATCTTAACCTTCCATATGGGAAAGTTAAGTCCATCAAACTTAGGGGGTGTCTTAATACCATCGGCCATCTTTACTAAGTGAGAATGAATGAAATGATTAGCAATATTAGGATCTCTCTAGGGTTGTTAAGCCAAGAGCCTAGTAACCAAGCTCTGATACCAATTGAAAAACACCTAGAGGGGGGGTGAATAGGTGTAATTGCTAATCTAACAATCTTTTTAAAATTAGGATGAATGAATGATGCAACGATCTCTCAAAACAAGACTAAGAGCCGAATACCCCGTGAGAGGTTCTGAACTCCTTCCTCCCAATTCCCCTTGAATGAGTTAGAGGTGCGCAATGCAACCTTGTTGTATGAGAATTGATCGAACAAAGGATGAATAATATGCAATGATGAAATGCACACAAGATATCACAAGTATCACAAACTTGAAGTAATAGCACAAAGAAAGAAACAAGATCACAAGCAAATAATTAAAAGCAATAGAGTGCAAGAGAAATTAAAAACAAGAATGACACAAGGCAATCGCAAACACAAGATATTTGTTTCGAGGTTCGAGCCACCGCTCTACTCCCCGCCTTCACCTCCGTGAAGGGTTTCCACTATCCACCGAGGACGATTACAACGGTCTACCGAAGACCCGAGCACCGAGCTCCACCAAGTACAATAACCTCTACCGAAGAGGTGTCTCCACAAGAACAAGAAGAGGAACAAGTAACAAAAGTGATCACAACAAGATCACTAAACTCTTTTACAAACTCTCACTCTTTTACAACTTCCTTATAGAATGAGTAAGGGAATTTTTGGCTCTAAGAAGTGTAGTGAGAAAAACTCAGTTGTAGAGATGATTTTTGCTGTAGAACACAACTGAAAACAAGCTCAAGAAAGAGTTGGAAATGAAGGGCTTAAAACACTTTTCTTCTCTTTGAAAACTATGAAAACTTGAGGATTTTTCTTAGTCTTTGTAAGAGACTCTTCTCCTCTATTTATAGGAGAAAAATAGGTTAAAAACAATTTATTTTAATCTTATTTGACCTGAAAAAGATCTAGAAAACCCTGAAAAAGTCTGCCAAAAAACAGTCCAAAAAACAGATTTCAGAATTGCACAAAAGAGGAAAGAGCCGTTGGGCTTTTGCAGGCTTGGTGGTCGACCGGGCCGGTCGGCCGCCAGCTCAGCTGGCAAAGAGCCGTTGGCTCGGGTCGACCGGTCCGGTCGACCGTCCTCTAAGAGAAAACATAGTTTTCCTCGGGCGGTCGACCGGGGCGGTCGACCCAGAAAACCCGAGAGCAACTGCTTACAGTCGGTCGACCCGGGCGGTCGGCCGACAGGCGTGCACAAATGTGCACGTCCTGGCACTGGCGCCGGTCGACCGTGTCGGTCGGCCGGTCAGCCTGAAACAGGAAAAACAGCAGGATTTTGAAGTTGGAAAATTTTGTAAAAAAAATGTTTTGAAGTAGGGAAAGCTAAGTAATATGCTGGAAAGAGTATACATACATGATCTAAACATGATATTTATATTTGTAAAACTTAGGGTCATGTATATATATTTACTAAGGCATAAAACAAAAGTTTTGACCATGAAAACTTGAATACAAAAACGTGTGTGTGTATCCTAGAGTCAATTTCCAAAACTCAAACTTTAACACTCTATTTCTTACATTGGTTCTAATTACTACAAGTGCTTCAAGAGGGCTTTTCACCATAAGGTCTTCAACACTTGATTCTTGAGCCCAATTTGAGTTGACTTGAGTCCAAAACATTTGCTTATAGGGAATAAACCTTCTAGATGAGTTAGATCCCTGAAACACACTTAAACAACAAACTTTATTAGTACAAATAACTAATATGTTTTGTAATCATCAAAACACACTAAACACGGGTGATTGTAACCTTGGGCCAACAAAGTCCATGGTGTGTGTACAAATATTGTGATTAGCCTAAAAATGAGGATCTTTAACTCTAGATTGTAAGACCCAAATTCAGAGCACTTGGCTCTGATACCAATTGTAAATTCACCTAGAGGGGGGGTGAATAGGTGATGGCTAATCTAATGGTCACTTAATGCCAAATAATGCGGAAGCAAAAACTATTATGACCTAAACAAACTATTTAAACTAAACACCACGTATAACACAAGTGTGTAGCCGAATTCCCCGTGAAGGGCTCTGGACTAACTCCTCTAGATTCTCCTAGATAAGGGTTGAGGTGCCGCGTTGGCTCTCTTGGTTAAATACAAGTGTTAGCAAACAACCCAAGCAAGTATAACAATTTAAGCACACAAGTATATCAAGCATATAAATATAAACACAATAATTGAATGCAAGATATAGATAAGGAGATAGAGAGAGAGAGTGAGCAATCGCAAACACAAGGGATTTGTTTCGAGGTTCGAGCACCCTTGCTCTACATCCCCGCCTTCGACACACGAAGGATTTCCACTATAATCGATCCCACCGGATCACTCGGTGCCGCAACACCTACAACTCTCGGACTCCCTAGTCTGTACACACCGCAAGCCCACTAGCTCGCCGAGGCCGCACCTCAAACAATAAGTTCGCACCCGAACTCGAAACAACGAGTCCACACTAGGACCCGAAACAATGCGAACACACACGTCCGCCTCTTCAAAGAACAAAGATGAACTTTGGTGATCACAACTCTTGATCACCTAAAATCCTTTCACAACAAAACTCCCTATAGGGTAGATATAGCAATGGATAGTTCAAGTTGGTGTGTGAGAAAACAAGGATGGAAATTGTGGAGGAAAACTCAAAGAATCACTTTTAACACTCTTGATAAAAACTCCCCTTTTGATTGGAAGTAATAGCTCTCATTTAGTGGAGAAAACTCTTTTTAATGAAGTGGGAAAAACTGGCTCAAAGTCCACTAAAAATCTTCTAAAAACAAACCTAGACTCAAGTCTTCATCTTCTTGAAGTCTTCACTTGAAGCCTTCTTGACTTGGTCCAAACATCGTGCTAGCTCCAAACTTGACTTTAAATCCTTTGTTGAAGCTATGCACCTACTAAGATCTTGATCATGAATCTGTCACTAATTAAACACAAGATCATTAGTACTATAACTATATGAGTTAATCATCATCAAAACTAGAGTGATGGGCCTTCGGGCCAACAATATATATAGACTTAGATGTGCAAATCCAGAGAGTTAAAAACTTCCAATGAGTGTGTAAAATGAGAGAGGTGCACGTGCATAACAGTGTGTATATAATACTACAATACCAATATATAATACACTAAGAAAGACAGAAATTAAAAGATAGCAAAATCTGATAAAATAACATTTAGCATATTACAAGTATTACAATAACAGGTAGTTCGTAATCCAAATAGTAATGGAATCCGACTGTTATAAAAATCATGTGTCAGGTCAAGTGTCTATCATATCATATATGTATCAGGTGTCTATCATGGCAGGTAGGCACATAACAAACTAGCACACATCAAACATGGCGTATCATGTCAGCAGTTATTATTAATTATGTCAGCGAACATTAATTGTCATATGTAATAAACGCATCCCATACTACCCATACTACACATGTCAATCAGGGTCCCATGTTATTAAAATTAACAGTGGAGACATTGTCCATGTTATAGGTGGGTCCCGTATATACTCGGGACCATAACCTAGACTCCTGGCGCTGAACCAGGTCCTACCACTAGGTAGTCAGGTAACATGTATAACAAAGTCAGGTAATATGTATAACATGTATAACAGGAACAAGAACAGGATGGAAGTATCAATCACCCTACGGGAACCCTACAATGGACCCTCTAACGGCTGCGCAACCTATATCCTAGGTCCACTTAAAATACAGATGTTGTCTCCTCAATTAATTTCCCTAATCCCGATGTAAATTATTTAAGGATTATGTTATTAGATCATTAAGATTAATTAAAGCACATGTTACCTAGATTACTGGGATAACTCGATGATAGTCACGGTAACAATATCAACAGTATAGTCAGGATATCGATATAACATGATGTCAGTAAACATGATAAGCATGGCGATGTTGTTACAGTATAATAATACTTTCCCAGTAATTTCAGTAATATGAAATGATACATTAGCAAGTCAGAATACTGATTCCTTACTATACAGTCCATCTAGAATTAATCAAAATTTCATCCATCGGTACTAAGAATATATCTGTAACTGATCCATATCAACTCATAATCTCAATAGTCATCGTGAACATTAAATACTAAGTCTGTATCAGAGTATCTGAAACCATAAACCACAAGTCCAATAAACCAATAATCAGTTCTCTTATTTTATCAATCTACTCTGATCCCCAAGTCATCAATATATCCATCCTTTAAGTCACTGGTGTACCTAAGTCTCAATATCTGAATTAAATACATGCTCTGATACATTAAATCAAATCCTCAAACTCTAATCTCATCAAAGATCATCGCACACTCTCACTTCTATCAAAGTCAATCACAAGATCCATATACTAAGGTAACAATTCAACTGTATACATGTATAATCTACTAGTTCTGACCAATCCAATCAAACACATATTTTTCAACCCAAAGTCAACTCTACTCCAATAGTCTACTGACAAGTCTACGTCTAAGATCTCGTTCTTTTAATAAAGAATCTCCTATTTAATCAGTCACCAATATCCAATTAAATTCTCATCTGATTTAACATTAGCAAGAAAGATCGAGTCCGCTAAATGGTTCACACTAGAATTCATACATTTAATCACAATCGCTAACTAATCCGCCTTAAGATTTAATCCGATCACAGTGTAAGTTAGATCACAAATAGTTCCAAATCCAAAATGGTAACGAATTCACATGAAATGATAAGGTAATAATATCTCAGTGGTACGATATCGAATCCACAAGCATATAAAGATCAAGATACATCTGATTAATCGTCTGTAATCTATCTAAACTCTCCCTCGGTGTGATAATACCAGTCTAATAATTGACTACACATCTTTAAGATATATTATTCCATCAATTCGATTCTTCCCAACCTCGAGTCAAGTTTTATTCCAATTAAATCCATTAATAGATCCAAGTATCAACTATTAAATAACAACTAATTCGGGTCTCCTGTTACTGAGTTCGGATCATACGAGCGAGTTTGTAATGTTGTAACACACAACATACATACATAAAGAGAGAGAGACTGAGATATAGGGGGAGAAATACTAAGTCACATTCATCCACTTACATAGCCACCCACGCATGCACGTACACCCGAACACACACATACACTCACACACACATGCACACAAATATACACATAAACACACATACACACACACACACACACACACACACAGAGAGAGAGAGAGAGAGAGAGAGCATACAAATAATACACACAACCCATAATACACACAAAAATACATGTTTATAGAGAGAGTGATATAAAGAGAGGAAGAAACTCACGTACACACAGAGAGCGAGAGGGAGAGAGTGAAGGAGAGAGTTACCCATGCAGGGGAGGGGTTGATGGTGGCGATGATGGAGGAGATTGTGGATCTCATCAGAGGTGGAGGAGAGCACACCGTGATGCTCTGAGGAGAGCGAAGGTTGCTCGAGCTCCGGCGGCACTCGAGGAGGCCATGAAGGTGCTGAGCTTGGCAGATTTGGGGAGGCCGGGACATGGTCACGACAATGGGGTGAGGGGCTTGGGCCGTGCTCCGGCCAAGGAGGAGAGGAGGGAGGCAGAGTGTGCAGGTGGCTGGGGTAGTTGCAGTAAGGATGAGGAGGGGGTGTAGCGGCTGTGCATGGGGAGAAGGAAGGAGGTGGTGTAGTCTCCGCTATAAGGTTGGGTGGAACTCGACGGTAATGGAGGTGGTTCTCAGAGTGCGGAGGGGAAGGCCGAAGAGGGTCTGCGTGGCATAGGCGGTGACAATGGAACTCGCCAGAAGGGTTGCAGACGGTGGTGATGGTGCATTGGCAGTGCAAGGAGGAGGTGTTGATTGTGGTGGAGGGTGCGGGTTCCGGCGAGGGAGGCAGGCTTGCGGGGTGTCACGGCTCTTGCCTTAGAGGTGGCAGTGGCCTGGGTTTGAGCTTGGTACTGAAGTGATGGTACATGTGAGGGGATGTGCGACAATGAAGAGGAGGTGGGGAGATGATGATGATGGCTTAGGGTTAGTGATTAGGTTTAAAGAGAGATTATAAAGATTTGGTTAGTTAAGATTAGGATATATTAGTTAATATAGGATTTGAATTAGGATTATATGGATAAGATTTGGGTTATGGGTTAACGGGCTATTAAATTAGGATTATATGGATATGATTTGGGTTATAAGTTAACGGGCTATTAGGTTTGAGTTTTGGGTGATGGGTCTGGGGATTAAGAGAGAAATAATAATAATATCAATAAATACCAATAACAATACATAGTAATAATATTATCAACAATACTACTAATAATGATTAATAATAATTAGTAATAATAACAAGAATTATAACCCCCGGCCTTTGATGTACGTGTCACAGTATCAGTACTCGATATGACATACAAATTTTATTTGACTTTTCTACTAGTCAAACTGAACCAATTTCAGCTTCAGATGTTATTTCTTAATATTTTAGATTTTTTAGATTTTTTTGAATTTTTTTTGAATTATTTTGGAAAATCTCCGAATTCAGTGTCAACCGATAATCTACTCCATGATTTTAATTTACAACTGGAGTTGAAGTTAAAGAATCTATTTTCAAATTATTTTCTAAAATTATATTTTTTACTTTAATGTATTTTGGGAATTGTAGTCCAGAATTCGGCCAATCCGATGTCGACCAGTATCACCGATCGATTATAGGATTTTTAATTTGCAATTCAGGCTGAATTTTTTAAATTCAATTACACATTTGTCCCTAGGATAATATTTTCTATTTTACAAAATTTTTGAGATTGTTCTAAGCTAGTCAAATTTAGACCCAACTAAACAACATTAATTAAATAATATTAATTCATTATTTTTCTTCTTTTCTTCACCTACACTCTTCCTCTCTCTTTCCCCTGAAGCCACTGAATCATCCCCACCAAACCTACCCCCGCCTCTTCCTCTTTTTCTCTTTTTATGTCTCTCGTCTCTCTATCTTTCTATCTTTCTCTCTCTCAAGCTCTCTCTATTATTTTCTCACTTTTTATCCCTATCTACACTTCACCTCTCTCTGCTCATGAGTTCAGCAGCCGACGAGGCACAGGTCGACCAACCACCTTGAGCCTCCTACTATCCTTTCTCTTCTTCTAACTCTTTTTCTCTCTTTTTTCTCTTTCTTCTCCTCCTCCTTTCTCTCTCTCTTACACTCTATTTCCCTCATCTCCTCCCAACCGCAGCCGACAACTGGCCTAGCCTAGCCGCCGCTGACAACTGCCCTACCCAACCACCATGCTACCGCACCATTGTACCTCCTCATGCCGGTTGTGCTCCACCACCACCTCTCCCTCCCTCCTCCTTTTCTTCCCTCTCTTCTTTCCTCCCTCATCTCCTTTCTTCCTCTCTTGTCCCCTTCCTAGTGTTGCCGGCCAGCCAGGGTGCCTACCGTCGGCCTGGCAGAGCAGCCACCACCGCAGGGGCGGCCAAGCAATGCCCTGGCTACTGCTCCTCCTCTCCCCTATTCTCTCTCTCGCTATTCTCCTCTCTCTATTGGATCCTACCCGCAACTCAATAACCCACTAACCTAAAACCCAATAAACCCATTAACCCAATCACTTAAGTTTTGAGTTTGGGTTTTGGACCAAGCCCGACCCATTGCCTGCTAAACCTGCATCCAAAATAGAAAGGTAATTTTACATAAACCCCCCCCCAAAAAAAAAAATTTAGAATAATTGCATTTTAGATTTATTCATTACAAATCTAATTCATTTTAATGCTTTTAATATTCAGGTGATATCTGGAGCATCCGGAGTCCAATCTAGACGATTCTCGAGCCGTTGTGATCGTAAAGAGATAGCTACATCCTGTAATACCTATATAAGTGTTTTTATAAATTATATTTTATCTTGTTGAATGTAACTAATTAATTGCTTTAATTAATAAAACATGATTACTGGTAAATCATTGTAAATGTTATTTATTAAATTGTAATTATTAATAAATCACTGTAATTAGAATGTGCATGATTGCTTTTTAAACATGTTCAATGAAATAACAATTCATTTTGTTTCTTGATTTAATATAAACACAGGCGAATTATATATATATATTTATTTATTGAGTAATTAAAAGATGTTAATAAAGAAAATCCAGATTTTTAAATAAATTGATAATTTAAATATAATAACCTAGACAATTGTATTTAATAACTTTGTGATATCGATCATTGTAGGATCTAAAATTACGTCAACACAACACTAGAACAAAGAATGATTAGCATTAAATATAAACTTGCATTAAAGGAAATTAAATCACAGAAAGTAAATCAAACGCAAACAAAAGTGATTTATCCTGATTCGGTCCTCTTGACCTACATCCAGTCCCCAAGCCACCCGTTTGAGATTTTCCTTTAACCTTTTATTTTGTACACCCAAAATCAACACCTTATATACCACTTGACAAATCTCCTTTACCAAATGTATACAATGTAAAGTCACCTAGAGGGGGGGGGGGTGAATAGGTGATGGCTAATCTAATGGTCACTAAATGCCAAATAATGCGGAATTAAAAACTATAATGACCTAATCAAAACTATTACACTAAACACCACGTATAACACAAGAGTGTTACCGAATTCCCCGTGAAGGGCTCTGGACAAACTCCTCTAGATTCCCCTAGATAAGGGTTGAGGTGCCGCGTTGGCTCTTGGTTGAATACAAGTGTTAGCAAATAATCCCCAAGCATATATATCAATAAAGCACAATATGAATATCAAGCAAGTAAGGATAAGCACAATAAAGCATGCAAGATATAAACAAGAGACAAATAAAGAGAGAGTGAGCAATCGCAAACACAAGGGATTTGTTTCGAGGTTCGAGCACACTTGCTCTACATCCCCGCCTTCGAC
The DNA here is from genome assembly GCA_038442645.1 of Agave tequilana. Classification (NCBI taxonomy): domain Eukaryota; kingdom Viridiplantae; phylum Streptophyta; class Magnoliopsida; order Asparagales; family Asparagaceae; genus Agave; species Agave tequilana. The sequence continues at coordinate 31,249 of JAVJIF010034016.1, read as the reverse complement.
ACACGAAGGATTTCCACTATAATTGATCCCACCGGATCACTCGGTGCCGCAACACCTACAACTCTCGGACTCCCTAGTCTGTACACACTGCAAGCCCACCGGCTCGCCGAGGCCGCATCTCAAACAACAAGTTCACACCCGAACTCGAAACACCGCGGACACACACGTCCGCCTCCTCAAGAAACAAAGAAGAAGTCTTTGGTGATCACAACACTTTGATCACCTAAAAACAATCTCACTACAACACTCCTATAAGATGAATAATCAATGGATAGCTCAAGTGTTTGTGTGAGAAAATAAGGATGAGAGTGGTGGAGGAAAACTCAAAGAAAATCACTTTTACACTCTTGATAAAACTTTCCTTTTGATTGGAAATATTTGCTCTCAATTTAGTGGAGAAAACTCTTTTAAATAAGTAGGAAAAACTAGCTCAAAGTCCACTAGAAATCTTGTTGAAAAACAATGTTCAAACCCCCAAATTTATAGGGCTAGAAAAAACTAGCCGTTGGGGTCTGTCAGGCCTGTCGGCTGATCGCCCGGTCGACCAGCCAACGGTCATATTTCAGACCGTTGTGCCATCGGTCGACCGGTCGGTCGACCGAGGCCAGATACAGAGAGCAAGTCTCTCTGTCCGGTCGACCGCTCGGTCGACCGGGGCCTTTCCAGAGAGCAAAGCTCTCTGGACGGTCGACTGGGTCGGTCGACCGGCCACCTGCCAGAACTAGGCGTGCACGTCTGTGCACGTCGGTCGACCGCCTAGTCGACCGACTTTAGAACTCGGTCGACCGGTCGGTCGACCGCTGAAGCCTGGAAACAGAAATTCAGGGATTGAAAACTTGGTCTTTTTGGTTTAAGTAAAATCCCATAAAAACATAGAAAATCTACAAAAATAGTTTTACTAATATACTTTGATAAACAAACATGCTTGCACAAAATCAAGGCATGTTATAAATGATTTGGACTATTTTTGTAAGTTGGAAATATTGGCTCAAATGAAAACAGTATTTTCCAAAACTTATTTTTCCAAACTTTATTTTTCCAAAACATCTCCAAATACAAAAACAAGATATTTAAACAACTTGAAAGCATAGAGTGTATGGATATGATCCACTACACAAACATGGTGAAATATCTATGTTTTTGACATTAAACTTTAAACTTGGTTTTGGTTAAAACATGTATATAAGAAATACCAAAAACCAAACATGTATTTTCTAAATTGAAAATCTTTTGTAAAAACAAAACTATCAAGAGTGTGTGTGTATATGTACTTGAGCAATTCACCAACTACTCTATCCTTTACATTTTAACTAAAACAAAATCTTCTAAAACAAACCTAGACACAAGTCTTCATCTTCTTGAAGTCTTCACTTGAAGCCTTCTTGACTTGGTCCAAACACCGTGCTAGCTCCAAAACTTGACTTTAAATCCTTTGTTGAAGCTATGCACCTACTAAGATCTTGATCATAAATCTGTCACTAATTAAACACAAGATCATTAGTACTATAAGTACATTAGTTGATCATCATCAAAACTAGAGTGATGGGCCTTCGGGCCAACAATCTCCCCCTTTTGATGATGACAAAACTCATGAAGTTATATATGCATGGATTAAAGTAACGCTTCAAAGAAGCTCCCTCTTAACTCATGCATAACACATAAACAAATAGATATGCAATAAAGCTCATAAACATGTATGCAAATGTATGGAGATAAAACATGCACTCAAGCATAAAATACATCAAATTCTTTTTCTCCTATTTGCAAAACAAAACATATATGCATAAACAATCTTTTTCACAAAACATGCTTCACAAAACATGCATATAAGTCTAAAATCTTTCTCCCCTTTTTGTCAATCATCAACAAGGGGTAAAAACACAATCAACAAAATTTTTTCCCCCTTTTTGTCATAAACAAAGAGATCAATAAGGGGTCAAAACAAACATATCAATAAAGGTTATATGCGATATATATTCATGAAGAGGAAGACGGTTAAGTAACTTCCCTACACATATACATTACATGAAATAGGGATGACAAGCCTTAATTCACATAACGTATAATATGTAATGCATAAGAGGAGATGTGAAGCTCCCCCTACACACGTGTATCACATAAAGAAGAGTTGTCAAGCTCCTCAATATACAATATACTCAACATGAATCTATATGTAGAAGAGATGTTAAGCTCTCCTTGCATATAGGCAATACAACTCAAAAATTTTGAATTTTTCTTATAAAACAAAATTTTGAATTTTCTCAATAAAACAAATCTTGAGAATTTTTCTTAAATTTTTATTTCTTATCATAAATAACTTTATACTTTAAACATGTAAAACAATTTAAACTCAAGCACAAATAACTTATATATATGTATGAAAAATGAGTATACCAATTGAAATTGATACATACATATATAAGAAAACAAAATATGAGTATATACAAAAATAAAGTCAAATTGATACCAATTGAAATGATTCAATGATACTAATTGAAACAATAATAGGATCATGTGTATATCTCATAAACTTTGAAGAATAAATAACTAGTTAAATTAATTTTTGAAAAAACTAGTTAAAGATCCTTCAAAAACATGAAACCAAATCGTATGTATTTCATGAATCATACCAAATACACAAGAGATGACACTCAAAATCGATTAAGCTCAAAAACATGTTCATGAAACAAAGTCATGACAAAACGAATGAAGTATAAGTGTACAAGAATCATGTATATAGCATTTTCATGAATAGTCATTAAGGCTCAAAATGATCAAAACAAATTATTCATTTTATTTTATCAAACAAAACATGAAAATTTATTTTTCATTAAAAACAATAAACTTCTAGGTATATGTATGATTTATTTAAATCTAACAATATGCATACATATCCCAAACATAAAACGAGTCTATTAATAGTATTTGCATGAAGGCAAGAGACTCAAAAAGAATATACATGTATATTTATTAGATTTGAATAAAAATGCATATACATGAAGTAAAAACACGAAAATTGGCAAAACATGTGTAAATGAGGAAATCATCAAAACTAGGCTATACATGTGCATATAGTGGGTACAAATGAGCATGAAGTGCAAACGTATATGAATCAAATGTGGCTCACTACTTGTACATGTATAAATCTAAGTTTAACAAAAACTACATTTAAACTAGTATTTACCACATGAAGCACAAAACACATAAAAAACATGAACATGCTAAAAATATTAAACATGAACAAGCATGTAAACTAAATAAGGAGTTTAGAAATAGTTACCAAACCAAAGAACTAAGCTCCAAATCTCCAACATGGTGGATGTCCCACCAAACTTCCTTGATAGCGGTGCATCAAATGTATGTCCTTCTAATCCATGCAACCACCACCAAGGCACCAAATCTCTCACGTCGTGTAAGAGCCCTCACCTACATCAAAAATAAAAGGTGAGGATTTTGGTACCTATTTTCTTTTGGGTCCACGGGGGTTAGCATTTAATGGAACCCAAACACTTTTATTTTTAGCAACATTTAAAACATGCAACTTATCAAAACAAAATTTTGCTAAATGGCCTTTGCGGCCACAATGTGTACACTTGTACACCATAGGATGCTTATGTGTGTGAGTGTGATCATGTCGTGCAACATAAGTATATGCATGATGATGTTGTGCATGAATGTGTGGAGTTTGTTTCTTAGAAAATAAAGATTCTAATTTCTTATGGTTGAATGCACATGAGCTCAAAGTGGAGCTCAAACAACTAATCCTATTTTTCAAAACATTAATCTCACTATCATCAATGGTGGCATGTAAAGCATGTGAGATAAAGAATCATTTTCTTTTCTTTTGAAAAACATTTTCTTTTCCTTTTTCAACAAATTCTTTTTAAAGAGTTATTTTCTTGCAAACAATTTCTTTTTGTTTTTCACCAAAATGATTTCATTTTTCAAACTAGTGTTTCCTTCACAAAGATCATTCAATTTGGAAAATAAGGAAACATTTTCATTTTTCAAAAACTCATTCTCTTTTTCAATGCATGCAACCTTATTTTCTAATGAATCTTTTTCATTAAGCATGCAATCAAATTTCTTTTTCAAATTTTTATTTTCCTTTTAATCATGTCATATTTCTCAAGTAGGAGTTGACAAAAAGTGGTAAGCTCATCATATGACATGTTATCTTCATCTTCCTCGGATTCGGTAGTTACCTCAAGGGGGTTATCCCCTTGGACCATATAGCACAAGTTGGAGGGTTGCTTCCAACGTCCGAATCGCTTCCGGCATAATATAGATCCTTTTCGTCAAGAGAGGTGATGATGTTCCTTGCTACAAAAGCCGAGTCAATGTTAGAAACCCTAGATAAATAATCATCATTTAGGGTAGACTTAAGAGCATGAATGGCCTTTGCATTAGCCTCAATATTCTTGCCATTTAAACAATATGCATCATTAGTTGTGGCAAGATAAACATGAATGCCTAGGGCCTTGAGGTACAAAGACATCTTAACCTTCCAAATTTGGATGTTAAGAATGTCAAAGGTGGGTGGTGACATGAAGTCCATGGTGTGTGTACAAATAATGTGATTAGCCTAAAAGAGGATCTTTAACTCTAGGTTGTAAGACCAAATTCAGAGCACTTGGCTCTGATACCAATTGTAAAGTCACCTAGAGGGGGGGTGAATAGGTGATGGCTAATCTAATGGTCACTAAATGCCAAATAATGCGGAATTAAAAAACTATAATGACCTAATCAAAACTATTACACTAAACACCACGTATAACACAAGAGTGTTACCGAATTCTCCGTGAAAGGCTCTGGACAAACTCCTCTAGATTCCCCTAGATAAGGGTTGAGGTGCCGCGTTGGCTCTCTTGGTTGAATACAAGTGTTAGCAAATAATCCCCAAGCATATATATCAATTAAGCACAATATGAATATCAAGCATGTAAGGATAAGCACAATAAAAGCATGCAAGATATAAACAAGAGACATAGAAAGAGAGAGTGAGCAATTGCAAACACAAGGGATTTGTTTCGAGGTTCGAGCACACTTGCTCCACATCCCCGCCTTCGACACACGAAGGATTTCCACTATAATCGATCCCACCGGATCACTCGGTGCCGCAACACCTACAACTCTCGGACTCCCTAGTCTGTACACACCGCAAGCCCACCGGCCCGCCGAGGCCGCACCTCAAACAACAAGTTCGCACCCGAACTTGAAACACCGCGGACACACACGTCCGCCTCCTCAAGAAACAAAGAAGAAGTCTTTGGTGATCACAACACTTTGATCACCTAAAAACAATCTCACTACAACACTCCTATAAGATGAATAATCAATTGATAGCTCAAGTGTTTGTGTGAGAAAACAAGGATGAGAGTGGTGGAGGAAAACTAAAAAAAAATCACTTTTACACTCTTGATAAAACCTTCCTTTTGATTGGAAATATTTGCTCTCAATTTAGTGGAGAAAACTCTTTTAAAGAAGTAGGAAAAACTGGCTCAAAGTCCACTAGAAATCTTGTTGAAAAACAATGCTCAAACCCCCAAATTTATAGGGCTAGAAAAAACTAGCCGTTGGGGTCTGTCAGGCCTGTCGGCCGACCGTCCAGTCGACCGGCCAACGGTTATATTTCAGACCGTTGTGCCATCGGTCGACCGGTCGGTTGACCGAGGCCAGATACAGAGAGCAAGTCTCTCTGTCCGGTCGACCGCTCGGTCGACCGGGGCCTTTCCAGAGAGCAGAGCTCTCTGGACGGTCGACTGGGTCGGTCGACCAGCCACCTGCCAGAACTAGGCGTGCACGTCTGTGCACGTCGGTCGACCGCCTAGTCGACCGACTTTAGAACTCGGTCGACCGGTCGGTCGACCGCTGAAGCCTGGAAACAGAAATTCATGGATTGAAAACTTGGTCTTCTTGGTTTAAGTAAAATCCCATAAAAACATAAAAAATCTACAAAAATAGTTTTACTAATATACTTTGATAAACAAACATGCTTGCACAAAATCAAGGCATGTTATAAATGATTTGGACTATTTTTGTAAGTTGAAAATATTGGCTCAAATGAAAACAGTATTTTTCAAAACTTATTTTTCCAAACTTTATTTTTCTAAAACATCTCCAAATACAAAAATAAGATATTTAAACAACTTTGAAAGCATAGAGTGTATGGATATGATCCACTACACAAACATGGTGAAATATCTATGTTTTTGACATTAAGCTTTAAACTTGGTTTTGGTTAAAACATGTATATAAGAAATACCAAAAATCAAACATGTATTTTCTAAAATTGAAAATCTTTTGTAAAAGCAAAACTATCAAGAGTGTGTGTGTATATGTACTTGAGTAATCCACCAAAACTCTATCCTTTACATTTTAACTAAAATAAAATCTTCTAAAACAAACCTAGACACAAGTCTTCATCTTCTTGAAGTCTTCACTTGAAGCCTTCTTGACTTGGTCCAAACACCGTGCTAGCTCCAAAACTTGACTTTAAATCCTTTGTTGAAGCTATGCACCTACTAAGATCTTGATCATAAATCTGTCACTAATTAAACACAAGATCATTAGTACTATAACTACATGAGTTGATCATCATCAAAACTAGAGTGATGGGCCTTCAGGCCAACATACAACTCTTAAGACAACACCTTATACAACTTCTCTCCAACCCGAAGACGCTCTTATACTATTTTTCTCTTTGAGTGATTACAATCAATCCTATAAGCCTTGAATCTGTATGTGATCGTGAACAAGGACTCTTATATGTGGACTCTCAGATATCTTCACTAAAGGATTCAAATTTGAGTGAAGAATAGAAAATAGAAACAGTTTTCTGAAAACAGAATTTTGAACAGAGTTTTTAATTAGTGTTTTTAGCCTAGGACAACATTCCTATTTATATGTGAAATCTATAGTCAGCTAGGAAAGTTATTAACTTGAATTTGAATTTTGAAATGTTGGATAAAACACCAGAAATCAGAACTGACTAACAGTCAGAAACTACCATTAGTCGACTTGAAGTTGGGGGTTAGTCGACTAGGGTAACAAATTTTGCCTATAGTAGTCGACTTATAAAGGGGGCAAGTCGACTAGGGAAGGTCTCGTACAATTGACATGTTTCTGGAAATTGAACTTAGTCGACCAGCATTATATATAAGTCGACTACAACTAATATTAGTCGACTAGTAAAAGGTATAAGTTGACTAATCATGCCATGCAGAACATAGACAGAAAGTTGGTATGTATCTTGAAGCAAAAACTAAGTCGACTATAGTTAGGAGTAAGTCGACTATAGGTAGTATAAGTCGACTATGCTTGATAATAAGTCGACTAATAGGCTTATGATGTGTGTGTATTTCAAGGCTTTTAACATTCTAATAAACATTACAATGCACATCCATAACCATAATCCTTGGGAAGTCTTGAGTATGTAGGACTCTTGTATAAGCTATGCGATGCATTATACATACCAACATAAGAGTATAATTATAAAGTTATCACAAGGTGTAATACAATATTAAAAGAATATTACATCACCGACAGGCGCAAATGCGAGAATATAAAGAGATATATAAATATGAACAGTACAAAATATGCTCACGAGTTACAAAAGAAAAAATCGAGAGACAAGTAGGGGGCCTAGAAGGATAGGGGACGGTCAACTACTGATCCATGACGCTATCGCTATGTGACTTTAATCACCAGAAAGTCCATCGTGATCCAAGTGCCAAGACCTGAATATGCAGGTCCAGGAGAGTCAGAACTCCCCAACGAGTGGTGTGATGAATGCCAAATAGCGTGTAGGGCCAAGCACGCATGTATTGATAAATCTGAGTCCAAGAGCATGTATTGAAAACCGTGTTGTGAGCAAAGGTATACATGAGCAGGCAATGAGAAAGTAAGTAAAGTAAATGTGGTAAATCAGTTATATAAGCCCAAATTACCGATCTGTGAGGTTAATACGTCGATAGAATAATCCAAACAAGAAAACTCTCATAATATACCCTATACGTCACTTCACCGTATCCTGAGTTCATATAACTTGAATTGTCTCCTAGACAATGAAAACATCATAAAACTGATAAACCGAATACAAGCAAAATCAGCTGTACAAGCTCGATTTTTGACTTCATGAGATAAGTACGTCAAAGGAGTAATTCAAACAAGAAAACTCTCACATATATACCTTATGCCCCATGTTACCGTAATCTGAATGTATACAACTCGACTTGCAAAATGACAGAATAAATTATTAATTAGCATCTTATTATTATTATTATTACTCATCCTACCTATATATCTAGGTATGTGCCCTAGTGTCCCAACACATATACATCCATATATGAGTAAAGTGAGATTGTTATTGGAATCTAATGATTAGACCAATGAATTATGTTTACAGGGGGCCCCGTGCATGCCCTGGACCACGGTCAAGGTGTTCCATTGCTAGTGTACGGAGCCATCCGCAAGGCGTACAGGAAGAGAGTCTTATATTATGCCCATTTAAGAATGTAACAGGAGGTAGAGAGCCAGCGCTCCCCTCGGAACACCTGGAGGCTCTCAAGTAGAACCGAAAGTTTGAATCGCACAACATACTTAATACCACTGTAAACATATTCACCACTTGAAGTCCATTAGTTTTTCCTTACTCGATGTAGGTTGGCTTTTTATGGTTTATTAATATGTAATTATCGTATTACGGGAATAGCATGAGCAAGACAGGTTCAGAAGTTATAGGAGTAACAGGAGTACATAAATACTAGAAATACATGTCACTATATATAATACAGGATAGCAGGACAGGATTCCCAAAATATGATAATCACAAGTCAAGTGTTAAGCATGGTAAGTGATAACAAGCAAGTGACAAGTAATAACAGATAGATATCAGGTGATAACATGCAGGTGTCAGGTGTCAAGTAATAGCATGTCAGATGGTAAGCATAGTAGATATCACTATTGTGTAGCAAAAAACAGAAAAACAGTACCGATACAGGGGATCAGTATGAAATACAGGAAAAAGGTTACATGGGATTAGTACGAATACAGGAAAATAATACAGTTTTGAAAAACAATATAAGTAAAGATTTCAAACTCTTCAAAACCATCATAAAAGAATAATAGTTAATTTATCAAACAGGTAAGCGGGCAAGTAATCAAACATCCAAGCAGAGTTATGCAAGGCTAGAGCGAAGCTAATGTCCAGCACTAAACGACATCACGTTCGGCGTGATTATCGCTCATGGTATAGCTAACGCACATGTGTGGTGGCAGGCGAGCCGCTCCGCATCACTCATGACGAAGCTGCGCTCGCGGCGTAACTACGCTCGGATGGAGTTAGCGGTAAAGCGCTGAGCGCTAGGTCCATCTACCAGGCATAGCTAAGAGACCTGACGGTCTAAGCGGACTCCTCTTCTAAGGAAGTGAGCGAGAGCCCTTTGACAGAGTAAGTACCTGCAGAGGTGTTAGTATCAAACACACGCATGTAACAAATAACAACTAAGCTATCGGTATAGTGGTGAAGGCCGGAGGCTGAGCAAGACAGGAATGAAGTAATAGATAAGCGAACAATCAAGCAGAGCTAAATAAGCTGGAGCGAAGCTAGCGCACAACTCTAAATGCCATCACGCTCGGCGTAGTTACGGTTTGTGGCGAAGTCACGATAACGTACAACTATCATTCATGGCGTAACTACACTCGAACAGAATTAGCGATAAAGCGAGGGGCGCTACACTCGTCTACCAGGCGGGGCTGAAAGACCTGACGGTCTGAACGCACTCCCTCTTTCGAGGAAGTAGGCATAAGAGAGACCATAAGGTCTAATAGGGCCAGAGGGCCAAGTAGGTACCTCTATAAAAATATTAGTACCACACAACATGAAAATACACCTAGAGGGGGTGAATAGGTGTAATGCTAATCAAATGTGTAATAACAACAATTTATGCTAAATGATGCAAACCATTCATGATGCAAACCAGTCACTCAAAATAAGAAGTGAAGCCAAATTTCCTGTGAAGGGCTCAAGAACTTCTCCTCTAATGTTCCTCTAGACTATGAGTTGAGGTGCTCAATTGCCCTCTTATTGAGATTGGTAAAGACCGACAAATGAGAATGATGAATGTAATGTAATGATAAATGTGCAAGTGAAGTAACAACACAAGTGTAAGCAATGTAAAGAGATAGAGATCAAGAGATAAGCAATCACAAACACAAAGAATTTATTTTGAGATTCAAGCCGCCGCTCTTTGTCCCCGCCTTCACCATGAAGGATTTCACTATCCACAGTAGGATTTTCCACAAAGGGACCTTACAATAAGAAATTATAATGGTTTACACAAGACCGGAGTACACAACTTCAACACTCAATCCTCTACACAAGAGGTAGCATAAAGCCAATGAGGTTTACAAAGCTCTTGGTGACTACTAGGTCACAAACACTCTCTTCTTTACAACTTCCTATAAAGTAGATATAAATTGAAGCTCAAGGAGTTTGTGAGAGTAAAAATTCAGTTGAAAGAATTTAAGAGTTGAAAAACCTGTTGAAATAGCTTTGGAAATGATAAAAAACTTTTCTCTTTGAGGCAAATTTGATTCTCAATGTATTTCTCAAAAAACTTATTGACTAAATCCAATCCCAATGACCCATATATATAGACAATAGATAAACACTATTAGTTTAGCTCACCAGGTCATTAGGGGTGTGATTTGACCTAAAGAAAGAAAAATCTCCGTTCAAAAAATCAGAAAAAAGACAGATTTTGAAAACTAGTCGTTATGGGCTTTTGACAGAACTTCGGACGACTGGTTGGTCGACCGACAATTCATTTTTGAACTAGCCGTTTGGCTCGGTCGACCGCCCGGTCGACCAGACTCTGTCAAAAAAACATTGCACATAATAGTTGGTCGACCAACCCCAAAAGTATCTCGGGTTGAGCAAGTCGGTCGACCGCTGGGTTAGCGGTCGACCGACAAGTACGCACAACCCCAGCCAGAGGATCGGTCGGCTGCTCGGTCGATCGTCTTGGCCTATAATAGGCTACGGTCGACCGACCTAGGCCAAAAGACATTTTTCTGACTGTTTTTAAATAGAAAATTATTTTTGAAATATTTTGTATTAGTTTTAAAAAGAACTACATGTTCTAAATAGGATATAAAATTTTAGAAAAATTGGAAAAATGTATCAAGTACCTAACATGCAAAATACCAATGCGGGGAAACCTGTAGTTTGAAAATATGTATTTTTGTGTGTGTGATTCTTGAGCATCAAATCTATATTCTACACTTTAAACATACTATTTTCTTATAAGGCTCAATACAAGTACAAGAATCTTCAAGTGGGCTTCTCTAATAGCGACAAGCGCGTTTGAGTTTCAATCCCTTTTTGAATAGTCTTGAGTCTTCATATACCTTCCTTTTGAGGAAGAAAACTTCTTGAATCCTGAAACACACATAAACACTTAAGCTTGTTTAGTACTAAATAATTACATACATTTTGTTATCATCAAAATAAGAAACCGGTGATTGTAACATTGGGCCAACAATCTCCCCTTTTGATGATGACAAAAAATATGAGTTATTTAAAATAAATGATAGGAAAGAACTTGGAAAAGTTCCCCCTCAAGTTATGCTATATATCAAGTACAAGAAATGATTATGACTACAAATAGATTTGTCATTGAAAGCAAGTCACATAAATGCATATATGAAGAATATATCAATTTAGAATAATATGCATAAATAGCCTACCATTCTTCCATACCTCCTTCCTCTAAAAATATTATGCAATGAATAAAAATAATGAATCATGGCATTGCATATAAGCATGACAATAAAAATGGATATACATAAAGTTCATGATATACTAAAACAAGAAACTATATCAAAGCAAGAAACTCAAAAAAGTCAACTATCAAATATCAAAAACATATCATAACTATTAAATATCAAAAAACATATCATAACTCAAATACCTTTCCCCTTTTTGTCATGCATCAAAAAGGAGAATACCAATAAAAACACATGTATATCAATTGAAAATATATGAAACTATATGAAATAAACATGAAGCAATTTCAAAACTCATAAATTCATAACGCAAACATTTAACTCACCACAAATGAATGAAAATCTATTATAATCTAGTGGTTTAGTAAAAATGTCCGCAAGTTGGAAATCGGTGGAAACATAATCAATTTCTATATCTTCTTTCTCATAGTGATCTCTAAGAAAGTGATATCGAATCTCTATGTGTTTGGTCTTACTATGTTGATTTAGATTCTTGATCATATGAATAGTACTAGTATTATCACAAAATATTTTGATATGATCATAATGTAAATTATAGTCAAGGAGAGTATATTTCATCCAAAGGACTTGTGAACAATAAGCCCCGACTGCAACATACTCCGCCTCGATAGTTGAGAGGGATACGAAATTTTATTTCTTGGAAGACCATGAAATAAGGCAATTTTCTCGAAATTGACAAGTTCCACTAGTGCTTCATCTATCCACTCTATAACTGGTATAATTGGCATCAAAAAAACTCATCATTTAAAATTGTCCGGTCTTCGGATACGACAAGCCCATTCCAATGGTGCCCTTAAAATATCTAATAACGCGTTTTTACTGCAATCAAGTGGGGACTCTTTAGGATAAGATTAAAATCTAGCACATAGACAAACACTAAACATAAAATTCAGCCTACCAGCCATCAAGTAAACTAAATTACCAATCATGCTTCTATAGAGTTTAATATCATCATTCTTACCTTGTTCATCTTTGTCAAGCTTAGTTGTAGTAGCCATGGGAGTCTTGCTTGTCTTTACATCTTCAAGTCCAAATTTCTTGATAAGCTCTCTTGTGTATTGGCTTGGTTTATGAAAATCTCATCACTCCTTTGTTTGATTTAGAGTCCAAGAAAGTAGTTGAGCTCTCTCATCATAGACATTTCGAACTCTTTCTTCATGCATGATTAAAATCCTTACAAAGCACTTCATTAGTAGATCCAAAAATAATATCATCAATATAAATTTGCACAATAGGATATCACAATCTACATGCTTCATAAATAATGCAGTGTCAACTTTGCCTTTCACAAAATCATTTGAAACAAGAAAAGTAGAAAGTCTTTCATACCAAGCTCTTGGAGCTTATTTTAAATCATATAAACCTTTTCAAGTTTAAAAAATAAAATCTGGATGTGTAGAATCAACAAATCCGGGAGGTTGTTCAACATACACATCCTCTTCGATAAAACCATTAAAAAATGTACTTTTAACATCCATTTGAAAAAACTTGAAATCTTTAAATGAAGTAAAAACAAGTGTCATCTGTATGGCTTCAAGCCGTACTGCAGGTGCAAAGGTTTTCTCAAAATCGATACCTTCAATTTGGGACCTTGAGCCACTAACCTAACTTTATTCCTAATAACATTTTCTGACTCATCCAACTTATTCCTAAAATCCATTTAGTTCAAATGATTGGTCCATGGAGTTTAGGAACAAGGTGCTAAACTTAGTTGTGCTCAAATTGATTAAACTCTTCTTGCATAGCAAGCAACTAATATGAGTCGCCTTCGGCTTCGAGAATGTTCTTGGGCTCAATATGTGAAATGAATGCAAAATGCCACAAATATCATAGAGATTGGAGCGAGTAGTTACCCCCTTTGATACATCACCTATGATAAGGTCCTTGGGATGATTTGTAGCATATCTCCAATCCTTTGGAAATAGTTGTGTTGGCTCTACTTCAATATCTTGAACTTCACCATGTTCATCATCCTTTGGCTTATTGATTGAAAGTGAAAGCAGTGAGAATTACCGTCTAGCTTTGGGCTAACGGGTCATATCCATGTGGTGGAATGCGATGAAAATTTTTCAATATTTTTGTTTAAAAAGCAAAGAATGGTGTCGGTATTTTTTCTATATTAAAAAAGAGAAGGAGAGTGAGGAAGTTATTAAAAGAAAAATTGAAAACTTAGAGAAGACTTTGGAAAAGATGATCTTTAAAAGGCTTGAAGATTGATTTGTTATTTTTAATATATGAAAAAGATCTGGGCTCACTATCTTTCCACTCAACGATATGTTCTTCTCTTGAAATTTTCAGTGCCTGAACTTGATCATAGGCAAATACTTAAGCTTGAGTTTCGAAAGTATTAAGCAAAGCAAATAAGATTGTTTGAAAAAATTGACTCTTTTTCTTTAGAAATCATCTTGAATTGAATGTTAAATCATCAAGTAATCTTCAAGTATGAAATAAAAACAAGTTCAAGTGATGTTTTAGAAAATAGAAGTTTAGAAATTCAAACCCATCCTCACGTGCCTTTAAGAACATTTCCAATAAAGTAAGGCTTAGATTAAGGCATACATATGATTCCGTTGGGTTCTTTACATCAAAGCCATTCAAAACAAGAGGGATCGAAAAGAGAGATAATAGTGAGCCCAGAAAAATGAATTTAGCTACTCATGATTAAAGTAAAATAAGACATGCAAATGAAATAACACATACCCGTGAATTAGAGAAGAAGACAAGCCTTGAACCTTTATTGATGTCACTACAATTTCAGATTACAATCACTCTTTTCCTCTCTCTCACTTGTATCTAGATTGAACTATGAATTAAAAAACAGAGATACACTTCTCAGTACTATCTAACAAAGGACCTAAATCCTAAAAATAAAGAGAAAAACTTAATTTAATTTTCGGTCCCTTCTTCTCTGAAAAATACAGTATTTATAGGCAAAAACTAAATGGGGGAGAGCGTACGAAGATAGGGAGAGGAAACGCTCCCTCAACAGCAAAACTGTGAAAACGTGGCTATGGCCGCCTTTTTGCGACCTGGGTGTGGCCACTTGGCCACACCTGGGGGGTACAACTCCCGGTTTAGTGATTTCCCTTTATTTGGTTCTGAATTTTCCGTTTCAGCTCCTGGATTTGACGAAAGTGCCTTTGATCTTTGACTTTAGCCAGTTGATGATTGGGAAGATTTATTTTAACCGGTTTTCAACTTCTCTGATTTGTCATGATCTGCCCTGATTTTCTGATTTTGAATTAATTCTGAATTAAATCAGAATTTTGATGGGCTTTTGGGCTCGTTTTTCTTCCCTTTCCTTTAGCAATGGGCCTACATTTTATAAAGAAGAATATAAGAATAAATACATAATTTATTAGACAATAATTATGGAAATGTAACATTATATATGCAATATATGTAACCAATCACACCCCACACTTATCTTTTACTCACCCTCGAGCAAAACATAAAAACTAATCTTAAGAAAATATTTTGACTCAGGTTACTCAATTGCACTGAGCATGTGCAACAAGCCGTTAAGCCTCTAGGTTACCCCTAGAGACGAGTTTTGTCTCGTGAGGATTTTCAGTAGATTACACCCACAAAATTCATAAAGAAAGAGAAAAAATGTTTGTATTTTCGAAAAGTATTTTAAAAAGAGAGAAAATATTTGAGGTATTGTTGTAAGAGTTCAAATAATCTATAAGTTATAGAAAAATTGAACTTTTCATTCCTAAACTTAGTCTCTATTAAAAAATATATCATCAATCAAAGTAAGGAGTCAAATTGTATTTCTCATCTAGTCTATTACTTTATCCTAATTCATATGCACTTTCGTGACCGTGAAGTTTTGACTAAGAGTTCTTTAACATTAACTCTTATGCCTTATTTATTATTATTTTTGGTGATATTATTCCTTAATTTTATTAGACTTTCTAATCTGCCCATGTAACGAGCCTTTAGTCGGTGACACCCAAACTGGACAGTCTTAGGGCGCCAGGTGAGAAAACACCCCTAAGGAAACACTCGAGCAAATAAGGCCACGAAACCAAAGGATTTTATTTATAAAATGTACCCCTTTTATGCATGAATACTTATACTTCATGAGGCACAAATACCCAGCTTAATTTGAGGATATATACATATATATATTTCAAACTTATCTAATCATCTTTTGCATAAATACCAAAGCGTGCTTAGGTCAAAGCACCTAGCTAATCAATAATTAGATTTATATATTTTTCATATATATATATTATTTTTTTATAAAGCATAAGAATCTTTATTTTTGAACCCTAAGCGTGTAAGTGTATAAAGTGTGCATATTTCTTCAAGGTAAAAATCAAAACTAAATTACTTTCACCAATTTTCTTCCAAACCCTAAAAATCAAACAAGTCATCTTATTTTGACCAAGTATAAGAAATCCTAATTATGATTTTCCTATTCCTTAAAATTGACTTAATTTCTTACAAAAAAAAAATATATCAAAATATTGTTCTTTTCTTTCAAAAGGTTTTTTTTGTTTATATATATATATATATATATATATATATATATATATTATATATATATATATATATTATATATATATATATATATATATATATATATATATATATAAAACTTATATTAGTTATGTTAGAGCCCTCCCCCACACTTATCTCATGCATTGTGCCTAACGTGTGAAAGAAATGTATAGATGCATGAAATGGAATGTAAAATAGGAAAGTTACCGATACACTTGGTCGAAAAGACCCATAGCTATTTCATTTACCGGCACCGTTTTCAAGAAATGTTTAAGGCGTTGACTATTTACCTTAAAGTCATTTTCATTCTTGGTGTTACTGATCTCTACAGCACCGTGTGGAAACACGATTTTTACAACGAATGGCCCAGTCTATCTTGATTTTAGTTTTTCTGAAAAAGAATGAAACCTAGAATTATAGAGTAAGACTTTTTGCCAAGGACAAATGCTTCTTATGATGTGTTTATCATGAAAAATCTTAACTCTATTTTTAGTGATTTTAGCATTTTCATAGGCCTCATTTCTCAACTCCTCTATTTTGGAAATTTGTAATTTCTGAAGGTCACCGGCCTTAGTTAAGTCGAAATTTAGTTGCTTGATTGCACATAAGCCCGATGCTCTAACTCAACGGGTAGGTGGCAAGCCTTTTCAAAGACTAACCTATAAGGAGACATCCGTAGAATCGTCTTGAAAGCGGTCCTGTAGGCCCATAGGGCATCTACAAGTTTGGTGGACCAATCTTTCCGGTTTGATTCACAGTCTTCTCCAAAATATGCTTGATTTGTCTATTGGAAACCTCAACCTACCCACCGGTCTGAGGATGATAAGGTGTGGACAACTTGTGAGTTATGGCATACTTTCGCATAAGAGCTTCAAAGGATCTATTGCAAAAGTGAGTTCCATTATCACTGATGATAGCACGAGGGGTTCCGAAGCGTGTTTTCTTTTGAAAACTTTGTGACAACTATGTTATCATTAGTTTTACTTGGAATGGCTTATACCCACTTGGACACATAGTCCACAGTAACCAATATGTATTGGTTCCAAATGAATGAGGAAATGGACCTATAAAGTCGATGCCCCAAACATCAAAGAGTTCTATTTTTAGAATTGGGTGGAGGGGCATCATATCTCGTTTCGAGATCCTTCCTACCATTTGGCATCTAGGGCACGTCTTGCAAAATTCATAAGCACCTCTTTGAACAAAGTAGGCCAATAGAACCCACTTTGCAGCACCTTTTCAGCAGTCTTGAGGGGACCAAAGTATCTGCCGCATGCTAGCTCGTGATAGAAGGATAAAACACTCTTAATCTCTTCATTGGGAATGCATCTCCTAATAATTTGGTCAGAACAGTACATAAAAAGATACGGTTCCTCCCGAAAGAAATACCGGACTTGAGATAAGAACCGGTATATATATCATTTTTAGAACAATGAGATGGAGTTTGATTTGTGACTAAGTAATTCACTATATCAGCAAATCAAGGTTCCCTAAAGACGGCTAAGAGTTTTTCATCAGGAAAGTCATCATTTATGGGCAATTTGTTGCATGAAGAGTTTGGGATACGGAGAGATGGTCAACAACAACATTTTCTATGCCTTTCTTATCTCGAATCTCAAAATCGAATTCTTGAAGGAGGATCCAACAAATGAGTCGGGCCTTGGCATCCTTCTTCATCATGAGGTACCTAAGCGCAGAATGATCGGTGAAAATTGTGATTTTGGACTCTAGTAGGTAGGGACGAAATTTCTTTAAGACAAATACTACTACCAAGAATCCTTCTCAGTAGTAGTGTAGTTCATTTGAGTATCAATGAGAGCCCTACTAGAGTAATAAATCACGTGCTGCTTGTTATCAATGCGCTGTCCTTGGACAACGCCTATTGCAAAATCAGAAGCGTCGCACATGATTTCGAACGACTTAGACCAATCTGGTGCAGATATGATTGGTGCAGAAATAAGATCTTTCTTAAGCTTCTCCCAAGAATTTATACATTCATCATCAAAAGTGAAAGATACGTCCTTAACTAACAGATTAGTCAAGGGTCTAGCAATCTTGCTAAAATCCTTGATAAATCTTTAGTAGAAACCGACCTGTCCTAAGAAGGATCAATATCCTTCACGCATTTGGGCATGGGGAGTTTAGCAATAACCTCAATCTTGGCTCTATCAACTTAAATTTCTTTTTTAGAGATTTCATGACCCAAGACAATTTCATGTCTTACCATGAAGTGGTATTTCTCCCAATTAAGTGTCAGATTTTTCTCAGCACAACGTTGGAGGACGAGTTCTAAATGGTGAATTCAATGAGTGAAAGAATCTCTGTAGATGGAGAAATCATCCATGAAGATTTCTAAGAATCGTTCTACCATATCAGGGAGAAGGCTCAACATGCAACATTGAAAGGTTCCGGGACATTGCACAAGCCGAAAGGCATTCGACGATAAGCAAATGTCCCAAATGGACATGTGAACGTAGTCTTTTCCTGGTTCTTTTGAGCAATAGGAATCTGATTATACCCTGAGTAACTGTCCAAGAAATAGTAATACTCGCGGCCAACCAAACGTTCAAGCATTTGATCAATGAAGGGAAGCGAGAAATGGTCCTTACGAGTTGCTGCATTAAGCTTCCTATAGTCAATGCAAACTCGAATTTTCGTGGGAAGTAGAGTTTGAACTAACTCTTTGTTCTCGTTTTTCACCACGGTGAAATCGGATTTCTTTGGAATCGTGTGGACGGGACTGACCCATTGGTTATCTAAAATGGGATAGATTATCCCATTGTCTAAGAGTTTCATAATTTCAGCATGAACAACCTCTTGCATTATATAGTTTAACCTACGCTCTCGTTTTGGTGTCACGTCTTCATTGAGATGAATGCAATGTTGAACTATGGTTGGACTCAATCTCTTTATGTCGGTCATAGTCCAACCAATGGCTTCCCTATGTTTTCTCAGAATAACTTTAAGATTCTCTTCTTGCCCGTCATTTAAATGAGAGGTAATAATGATAGAAAAGATCTCTTGTTCGCCTAGATAGACGTACTTGAGATGTACAGGTAAGGCTTTCAATTCTAAGGAAGAGGAAGGCTCACTAGAAGGATGAGTCAAATTTATTGGTTCCACATTTGGTGAAATAAGGTTCGAGGCCCAATTCACAGCAGATTCGTTAACCTGATCAAGGTTAAAGTCATCAGATTCTAATTCAAAGTCACACCCAGTTTCTAATTCCAATTCTTCTCCATGTTCACTTGTCAAGTTCTCAATGAGGTTGACTTCAAATGTTTGATCCTCAACATCACGGGGTTGCTTTTCTAGGTTGAAAACATTGACTTCTCTAGTCATGTCCCCAAAGGTTAACCTCATGGACCCCATTCCTACAATTAATAATGACATTGGCAGTAGTAAGGAATAGTCGCCCTAGGATAACAAGAGTTTGAGCCCTACGATTAGACACAAGTTGTGTCTCTAGAACTATGAAATTAACGGGGTAGATAAACTCCCCGACCCGGATAAGGACATCATTAATTTTTCTCTTGGGAACTTTCACTGAACGGTCAGCCAGCTGGATAGTGATTCGAGTTGGACTAAGCGCCCAACCCGAGTTGTTGATAAACTGAGAATGGGAGCAAGTTGATACTTGTCCCCAAGTCAGGAAGTGCACGACTAATATCAGCTTGTCCTATAGTGCAGGCAATGGTGAGACAACCCGGATCCTTGTACTTGACAGGGATCGAACCCGAAAGTAGCTCACTAATGTTAGTGGCTAAGAAGACTTTCTTGGGTATATTAGTCTTTCTCTTCTTGGTGCACATGTCCTTAAGAAATTTTGTATAAGTGGGACTTATTAGACGACATTAAGAAGTGACACATTTATCTTCACTTGATTGACTCAATTATCTTATCCATGTGTGATTTTGCTTGTTGTTTTTCAGCCTATTAGGAAATGATATTATAGCTGGTGCACCTGACTGGTTGACTTATTCGTTTCAGATTCATCAGATTTGAAAGGATTGGGTCTAGACGAGGTGGATACTTGAGTGTGGTTGTGCTGAATGAAAATTGATGGTGTTGACACATGATTATCAACTTTCTTTCCTAACCTCAATGTATAAACAATATTACATTGATTTAATGACTGATCCAAATGAGCTTGTTGAGAATTTCTAGGATTCATTACTGGCTGACTAGGTAAGGTATCCTTTTACCTCTCATTCTGTGAATTGGCTAATTGGCTCATTTGAACCTCTAGCCTTTGTATTGTTTGCATGAGGAAATCTTGATTTTTTTTATGTACCTTTTCATGTTTCTCTCAAAATCAGTCATTCTCCTTTCTAGTTGAGAATTCTGTAAGGAAGATTGTGGAGCTTGGTTGGAAAAATTTTGTTGATAATTTGAAATTTTGGGCGGATGGTTGGGAGAATATGATAGTAATTAGAAAAGTTGGGTTGATTGGAAGAATTATTGGAATGATGGAAGTGGCTAGCATGGTTTGACCGTGAGTGGTCATTCTTGTTTTGGCTTCATAAGAAATTCGGGTGATTTCTCCAGGCAGGATTATACGTGGGTGCATAAGGATTATTATTAGGCCTTGAAAATGCCGCATTCATCGGTTCAGAATATTGTTGCTGAGCTTGAAACACAGGGCACTCCTCAAACACGTGATTCATTGCTTGACAGTAAGTACAACCCGGAGTTGGAAATTAATTTTTGCTGACTTGATTGACTGGACTTGGTTCCTTAGTTTCTAAAGCTTCCAGTCTTCTCGCTAGGTTTGCAATTCTAGCCTCGTTAGTTATGGATGATTTAATTGAATGAAGACCTCCTTTTGAAGAGATGGAGTTTGAATTCCTACAGTTTCACTAGTTGGTTCCCATTGGATGATTTTTCCAGCTAGATCCTTGTATAAATCTCATCCTTCTGCAAGAATCCTCTTGGCACATGGTTTCTAAGAGGGTCTTGGTAGAGTAGTCTGAACTGTCATAAAGAATTTGGCATTATCGTCATTTCTCTATTCCATGATGAGGACATTTGATGGGGAGATTCTGTCTCCTCGTTTTAAAATACCGCAAGTGCATGGTCGTTCGATGTAGCGCTTGAGGGTCGGTCCATAGGGACAGGTGGTTCTTTTAGTTTCAACACTTCTAGACAAATTGAGTGAAAAGTTTTAATGGGTTTGTTCTAACCTCAATGTCAATCTAAGGAAGCAAGCACCTAGGGTTGAATCCCCTAAACTAGCCTCAAGCGGTCAAGCTCGGTCTCTTTACTAGTTTGTTGTCACTTACTAAATCTCTACTTCTAATAGGCAAACTAAGTCTGAACACTAGATCTAAGCACAGGGTATTGTCTGCATCACATGGTCCATCAAAGGTAAATAAAATGACAAAATAAGTTAAAAGAAGAAAAAGCAGTAAAACCCTAAGCATGGACCATTGACTATTGATACATACCTTGT
Source organism: Agave tequilana (assembly GCA_038442645.1). Taxonomy (NCBI): domain Eukaryota; kingdom Viridiplantae; phylum Streptophyta; class Magnoliopsida; order Asparagales; family Asparagaceae; genus Agave; species Agave tequilana. The sequence continues at coordinate 9,474 of JAVJIF010034016.1, read as the reverse complement.
CAAATAACTAGCGACTCTAGAAACAATCTCCTAAAAGTTATAGGTCAATTGGTGTGTGCAGCAGTCCTAAATAGGAGACCAACTGATGATCACATGAATTTAGGTTAGGTTCATCTCCCTATGCGCTTACATGGAGTCTACATACACATACACATGATTAATTAAATCAGATAATTAAATGTAGTTAATGAAATAACTAAAATAATTCAAATATTTTTTTTGCATCTATTAATTCAAACAATGAAATAAATAAAGTAAATAACTAACTCACTAATTAATAATTAAACTAATCTAAACTAATAATTAACTAAACAAAATTAAATCACCTACTGCGGCCTCTTGCGTGGTCCCGAGTGGACCCCACCAATGCCGCCCACCTTTTTGCAAGGAAGAGGGGGTGAATCCCATCTCCTTGCTTGCATTTCGAGGTGAGAAGGAGAGTGAACGTGTGGACCCTTGCAACTCCCAACTCGCTACAGGAGACCCCGCACGCGCGCGCATGGATTCCGAGCCAGAGAAGGCAAACCCGTCTTCTTGTGGACCCCACCTAACACAGTAGCCTTCTGTCACTTTCATCACGGAGCACAACGCACGCGCTGGCACGGAGACAAGGCTGTGTGGCCGTTACACGTGGGCTCGTTAACAGGGCCGAGACAAGGAAGGGTGCGCAGAAAACAACGATGAGATTTATAATAATTTCGCAATGATTTAAGATGGAGTTAAAAGCGGAGAGGGAAAGAGAAAAGCAGTCGGGAAAAAAAAAATCTAAAAAAAATAGGTTGTGGCAAAAAAAAAAACTGGGCAAAAATCGGCCAAAACAAAAGACCCAAAATTCTAGCATTTACATGTGTATTTATAACTTAGGATTTGGCTATTTTACATGAAAGTCTAAAATAGTTACAAAATTATAAGGAGAATTATTAAATTAATTTTGCACTTTTGCATCTCTATCCATTTTGCGTTAAGTCCTTGACTTTTGCAAAATTACGTTTTCACTCAAACTGGCCTCTTCCGAATTGATCGTAAATTTTTTGATGCAAGTTTTAGACGTAGTAGAGCGATTCCAGCAGTGTCAAGCCTCCTATCTCGCCTCAACTACTATTAACGTGCTTTACGGTCTCGAAAGAGTGCTTTTGTGTCAGTCTTCTCCTAATAACTTTGTCTGCAAAATAGACTAAAAATACCCGAGTAGTATTATTTATAAACAAATGATAGATAAATATGGGTATGAAAATGTGACAAAATTGCACTCAACAACATTGAACAAGGAGGTCTTTGAAGCATTCAAAGTACCTCCAAAACGGTTCACTAGGTTCTTACTTGAACTGCATGATGTTCTTCTTAATGAGAGTGGTCCTATGAATTGGATAGAATTTCTTCAAGAAGTCCTTGATGAAACTATCCCATGATGTGATAGAACCGGCATCTAAGCTGTAAAGCTATTTCTTGGCTAAGTCTATAAGAGCAAATGGGACAAATCTCAACCTAATAGCATCATCTACAAGGTGTGAGATTTCTATCATTAAGCATACTTCCTCAAACTCTCTTATGAAGAAAATAAGCATCTTCGGACTCTAAGCCATGAAACTTGGGGAGTGTGTTGATGAACTGAGGCTTGAGCTCAAAATTGTGTTCACCAACCGATGAAAGTTGGATGCAAGATGGAAGTGTAGTTCTAATGGGATAGAACCTATCCTGCAAAGATGTTGGTTGAGTCATAACTGGGTTTGATCTTGATTCAAACTTGGGAGGTGATGTGTTTCTAGTTAATCTAGATGAATTAGGGTCTCTTGGCCACATTGCATACACAAACACTATCATAAACAAGTTCATCAATAGTCAACAATAAGAAACAACCAAGCCTAGTCTAAGGTAACCTTGACCTAGACAACTCCTAACTGGTTGGTTGTCCACAGGAGGTATAATGCAGACTTTGACCACAAGCTAATCTGCCAGGTCAGGGTAAGATTGGTGGGAGGTATCCCCACAAAAGCGACGGGCCTAATTAAGCCAAACCACCAGCCTTCGGGGTTTCACCCCTCAATCCCTATCCTTAGACACTTATTTGGCAGGAGTCAAATTCTAACACCTTCCCCCTTAGGATAATCTCCTAATGAGTTTGAGATGTCCCTAAGGCCAATGTCTATTAGATTTTAAATTAGGCTTAGGTTATGCGTGCTTGGAGATGATTTGTGGGCTAAGAAAGGGTAATGACTTCCCCACCTTATCTTGATTTGGGTTTTGCCCTTAAGAATAATTGTGCAAAGTGTGCAAGATATAGAAAAGTAACATTCACAAGCAAATATCACCCAAGAATGTTTCCTAAACTATATGCTATGCATACGTACCTTGTCTCCAGCTATCTTCAACAGTAATTGTAAAAGAAAACGTAATTAGACAAATGCCTAGAATGCAAGTCTAAACGTTTTTTAAGCAATAGACAATCAATCAGATTACTGTTGGGTCAAAAACAGGGAGTGTGAATATCAGATATAGCAGAAATAATACACAAAAATTATATTTTTGCAAAGCGATATGTCCTGCAAAGAAGAGTTTTTAGTAGTGTAAAAATTTCAAGCTTTGCGCTGTAATTTCTTGAAATTCTGTTTCCTACTTTCTATAGTAGGGGCACAAAATAGCAAGCCTTCTCCTACAAAGCTTGAGCGCTAAATCTGATTACTTGATGGCCCTGAAATAAGACACCAAACTTGTTAGAAAACAATTACACCGTTCCCTCCCCGACAACGACGCCAAAAATTTGATTGAAAGTGAAAGCAGTGAGAATTACCGTCTAACTTTGGGCTAACGGGTTGCGTCCACGAGGAGGAATGCGATGAAAGCTTTTTGATGTTTTTGTTTAAAAAGTAAAGAATGGTGTCGGTATTTTTTTTTATATTTAAAAAGAGAATGGAGAGTGTGGAGTGATTAAAAGAAAAATTAAAAACTTAGAGAAGGCTTTGGAAAAGACGATCTTTAAAAGGCTTGAAAATTGATTTGTTATTTTTAATATATGAAAAAGATTTGGGCACACTATCTTACCACTCAATGTTATATTTTTCTCTTGAAATTTTCAGTGCCTCAAATTAATCATAGGCAAACACTTAAGCTTAAGTTTTGAAAGTATTAAGCAAAGCAAATAAGATTGTTTACAAAAATTGACTCTTTTCTTAAGAAATCATCTTGAACTGAATGCTAAATCATCAAGTAATCTTTCAATTATGAAATAAAAACAAGTTCAAGTGATGTTTTAGAAAATAGAAGTTTAGAAATCCAAACCCATTCTCATGTGCCTTCAAGAACACTTCCAAAAGCAAGGCTTATATTAAGGCATACATATGATTCCGTTGGGTTCTTTATATGAAAACCATTCAAAACAAGAGGGATCAAAGAGAGAGATGATAGTGAGCCCAGAAAAACGAATTTAGCTACTCATGATTTAAGTAAAACAAGACATGTAAATGAATTAACACATACCCGTGAATTGGAGAAGAAGATAAGCTTTGAACCTTTATTGATATCACTTCAACTTTAGATTACAATCACTATTTTCCTTTCTCTCACTTGTATCTGGAGTGAACTATGAATTAAAAAACAGAGTTACACTTCTCAATACTATCTAACAAATAACCAAAATCCTAAAAACAAGGAGAAAAACTTAATCTAATTTTCGGTCCCTTCTTCCCTGAAAAATGCAGTATTTTAAGGAAAAACTAAACGGGGGAGAGCGTACGAAGATATGGGGAGCAAACGCTCCCCCAACAGTCTCAACAAAGACGCGAAAACGCGACTATGGCCGCGTTTCCGCGGCCTGGGTGTGGCCAGGTGGCCACACCTGGGGGTACAACTCCCGGTTTCAACTTCTCTGATTTGCCATGATCTGCCTTGATTTTCTGATTTCGAATTAATTTGAATTAAATTAGAATTTTGATGGGCTTTTGGGCTCATTTCTCTTTTCTTTCCTTTAGCAATGGGCCTGCATTTTATAAAGAAGAATATAAGACTAAATACATGATTTATTAGACAATAATTATGAAAATGTGACATTATATATATATGTAACTAATCACTTGTCTTCTTGTATTGGTGAGTCCTTCAAAGATATTTTCTTTATGTTTTCATCTAAGGAATCAATTTCTACAACATTCTTCTCAAAAGCATTAGATTCCTCAAACTTGACATGTATAGACTCTTTAATAGTCAAAGTAGACCTATTGAAGACTTTATAGACCTTGCTAGAATTTGAATACCCAACAAATATAGCTTCATAAGATTTGACATCAAATTTACATAAATTATCTTTGGTGTTCAAAATAAAACATTTAAAACCAAAAACACTAAAATATGAAACATATGGTTTTCTCAAAAAGTAAATCTCAAATGAGTTCTGAAAGTATTTTTGCAAAAATAAATTCTACTCGATATGTAATATGAAGTGTTTATGACCTCGACCCATAGATATTGAGGGAGTCCATATTCACTAATCATTGTCCTAACCATCTCTTGAAGGGTGCGATTCTTCCTTCAATGACTCCATTTTGTTGTGGAGTTCTATGACAAGATAGTTTATGTTTAATTCCATTTTCTTCACAGTAAGTGATAAAGGAATAGTTAATGAATTTACCACCTCTAATCACTCCTTATGCGTAAAATCGGATAATCTTTTTCTTTCTCAACCCTTTTTCTAAAACACGAAAATGCGGAAAAAGCTTCATCTTTGTGTTCCAAAAAAAAACATGTAAATCTAGAGATATTATCAACTAAAACAAAAATAAAATGATTACAACTAAGACTTTTGGTTTTTGTTGGACCAAACAAATCCTTGTGGATCAACTCTAATGGTCTAGATGTCATGATATCCCTAATTGCTTTGAAAGAGGACTTGGATTGTTTCCCAAGTGACACACATCACAAATGCGGTCTTTTCCAAACTTTAAGTAAGGAATATCCTTCACCGATTCCTTAGAGTTAATTCTAAATAAATGGTTAAACGAAACATGGCCTAGTCTCCTATGCTATAACTAAGAATCTTCATTAAAACATTTAAACAAGTAACATTGCAATGTAAATTTAACATATCAATCATATAAACATTGTTTTCACGAAATCAGAAAAAACATAAATATTTGTTTTCTTTTCTAAAACATTGCAAGTGAAATCATCAAAAATAACTTTAAAATCTTTATCACAAAGTTGGCTAATGCTCAAGAGATTATGCTTGAGATTTTCAACTAAAACAATATTTTCTATTAAAGAAGATGAGCCAATTTTATATTACCTACACAATTATTTTGCCCTTTGAATCATCTCCAAGATGACGGTGCCATCTTCATGATACCTTGATAGAGTTGCAAAGTTATTGATATCTCAAGTCACGTGCTTTGAGTAACCACTATTAAGGTACCGCCGCTCTCTAAGTCTTGGAGCCTTGGTGCGTGCCTATATCAAGTAAAGAAGCTGTTGATTTTAGTACCCAAATTTTCTTGGGTCCTATAGTGTTAGTTCTTTGAACTCAAATATGATCATTTGAAGCACTGATACGATCAAAGCAAAACTTAGCTAAGTGGCCCTTCCAGCCACAATAGATGCAAGTATAAACTCTACCATACATAAATGCATGATGTGTATGTGAAACATGAGCATGCTTATTTTGTGTGGCATGTTTAACATGATGTGTATGGCATGTTGTGCTTGATGAGTGTCGGCATATGTAGCATGATTAGTGTGAGCATGTATCCATGAGAAACATGAGCATGTTTCCTTAGAGTGTGTCTCTTAGGAAATATGGCCTTTAATCTAGCCTTATCAAACTCACATTTTTTTCAAACATTTTCAAAGTGCTAATTTTGGTTTTTAAAATAGAAATCTGTTTTTTATCAATCAAAGAAAATTTTGTTTTACAAGAAACTTTGGGTGAATCAAAATCTTTTTGTGTAGAAATAAGTGTGGAAGACAAAACCTCTTTTTCTTTTGAAAGAATAACAACTTGATTTTGAAGAAATTCATTTATTCATTTTTTAAATATTTCTTCTTGAGAAAATCATAGTTATGAGAAAGTTCTTTAAAAGCTTCACCCAATTCATCCATGGTTAATTCATAATCATCTAGGAATGGTTTGGATGTTACCTTGGGTATGCTGTTATTAACCATGAAACACACATTAGCCGTGTCCACTTCTTCTTCAGATTCATTCTCCGAATCCCATGTTGTTTTGAGAGGCTTCTTCTTGTAGGGCTTCTTTGAGGTAGTGACTTGCTTTTAGTTTTCAGGCATTCCGCAATAATGTGTCTCGGATTCCGGCAATGAAGAAAATGATCTTTTTCTCCTCCTTTCCTTGGCAACATCTTCTATTATTGAATTTAGCTTTGTTGTACATCCTCCTCACATTCTTCACAAGGAGGGAGAGGTCTTCATCATCATCATCATCTTCTTCTTCATCATCTTCATCGGAGATGGTAGGAGTGGACTTGAAGGCAATCATCTTTTTTTTGAGGCGCTATTTCTTCTCTAGCCTTCCTCTCCATCTCATGAGTATTAAGGTTGCCGATAAGACCTATGAGCTCCATCTCTTCCTTGTCATTGAGCTCTTTTAATGTTGTAGCTTTGACCTCCCATTGTTGGCGCAAAGGTTACAATTCTCGATTTGTGTTTCGATGATAACAAAGCATATGAAATTATTGGTACTAATCAAGTTCAAGAGTGTATTTCAGGGTTCAAAAAGATCTAACAGGGTTCAAGAAGATCTTTGAACTTGAAGAGGCAAAGATGAACAAAACTCTGATGGCTACCACAACAAAACTTGATAAGGATGAAGAAAGTATAAATGTAGACATTAAAATTTATAGAAGCATGATTGGTAGTTATTTTATTTAACAGCTGGTAGGCCGATATCATGTTTAGTATATATCTATGTGCTAGATTCAAATCTTATCCTAAAGAGTCTCACTTGATTGTGGTAAAAACGCGTTATTAGATATCTTAAAGGCACTATTGGAATGGGCTTGTGGTATCCGAATACTGGATAATTTTCATGACGAGTTTTTTAGATGCTGACTATGCCGGTTGTAGAGTGGATAGGAAGAGTACAAGTGAAACTTGTCAGTTTTTAGAAAATTGTCTTATTTCATGTTCTTCTTAGAAACAAAATTCTGTAGCCCTCTCAACTGTCGAGGCGGAGTATGTTACAGTGGGGGCTTGTTGTGAACAAGTCCTTTGGATGAAACATACTCTCCTTGATATTATTTGCATTATGGTCATATTAAAATTTTGTGATAATACTAGTACTATTCATATAACTAAAAATACAAATCAACATAGTAAGAAAAAGCACATAAAATTTGATATCACTTTCTTAGAGATCACTATGAGAACGGTGATAATGAAATTGATTATGTTTCAACTGATTTTCAACTAGCAGATATTTTTACTAAGCCACTTGATTTTAACAGATTCTCTTTCATTTGTGGAGAACTAAATGTTTGTATTGTTGATTCATGAGTTTTCCATCTGATAAAATCTACATATATTTAATTTTGGTTGTTTTTGCTTACCCTTTTTGAGATATAACAAAAAGGGGGGAAGTATTTATGAGTGTTTATTGGTATTTGTTTGATCATGCTCTTATACAATGCTTTATCATATAACTTGTTGATATCTTGTACTTGATAGCTAGCATAATTTGAGGGGGAGTTTTTACAAAACTCTTTCCTAGATTTTCTTTTAAATAGCTCATATGTTTTGTCATCATTAAAAGGGGGGAAATTGTTATCCCAAAGGTTACAATTCCCAGTTTTATTTTTGTTGATTACAAAGCATATGAAGTTATTTGGTACTAATCAAATTCAAGAGTGTATTTCAGGGTTCAAAAAAATCTAACAGTATTCAAGAAGATCTAACAGATTTCTTCCTCTAAAGGAAGGTGTTGATGGCTCAAGGGTACTCAAGAACGGGATCATAACTCAAAGCACTCAGCGTCGCTCAAACGTCACTATCAGAGAAGCCTTCTTGAAGATTCTTGTAGTCGATTAGAATCTAGTAAGAAACTAATTTGTTAAAGAGTAGAATATAGATTTGAGGCTCAAAGATACACATACACAAAAGTGCCCATTTTCAAAAGTATAGTTTTGACATGTTTGGTTTTGATACTTGTTCCACATTTTTTTAGAAATTTCTATCTCAGTTTAGAACTTTTATCTCATGGCTATACATGTCTTCTCTCTTTCAAAATTTAAAAAAACATTATTTGAAAAATTTTTTATCTTCCAAAATTATTTTGACCCAGTTTTTGGCCTAGGTCGGTCGACCGTGCGGTCGACCATGCCTATTACAGGCCAGAACGGTCAACCACACGGTCGACCGAACCTCTAGAAATTGGGGTGTGCTTGTTGTGCACATTCCTGGTCGACCGGTCTCTTATTGCGGTCGACTGGGCGGCCAACCGACTGTAACTAGTTTGCTCTCGGTTAAACAACGGTCGACTGGTCGGTCGACCGAGAGCCAGCGATCAAATTTTTTTGAATGGCCGGTCGACCGGCCGGTCGACCGACAGACTGCCATATTGGCAGTAACAACTAGTTCTTTTAAATATGTTTTTAAACATGTTTCATTTGAAACGTGGAAAGTTGAATTTCTAAGATCAATTCTTCTTTTTTAGACCTGATAAAATTATTCTAAAAAGTGTTTTTCTAAAACCTATATAAAGGGTCAGGGATTGAATATTTCACAATAACAAATTCTATTGAAAATCTAGTTTTTGCTTTCAAAGAAAAAAGTTTCAAGTTTCTTTGTGCTCTTATTTTTAAAGTTTTAATTGATTTTTTCTGCTCTTAAAATCGCTCTTTTCTGATTTTCATTCTCACTTACATCCTTGAGCTTCAAGTTACATTTTACTCTATAGGATTTTTTTTAAGAGAGTTGCAAAGAGAGTGTTTGTGATCTCTTGATCACCTAGAGCTTGTTATCTCAATTGATTTTGTGCTACCTCTGGTGCAGAGGATTGAGTTGGGGAGTTGTGTACTCCGAGTGGTTGTAATTTCTTGTTGTAAGGTCCCTTTGTGGAGGATCTAATAGTGGATAGTGAAATCCTTCACGGTGGTGAAGGCGGGGATGTAGGGCAGTGCTCAAACCTCAAAACAAATTTTTTTTATTTGCGATTGCTTATTATCTATATTTACTTGTTTATCATTCATTTATTCTTGTCGATCAATAATCATTTCAACAAGATAGAAATTGAGCACCTCAACTTTATTTAGAGGAATCATGAGGAGAAGTTCAGAGCCCTTCATGGGAAATCCGGCTTCAAGTCTTGTTTTGAGTGATCGGTTGCATATTTCATATTAAATTGTCTAGAATTTTATTTTATTAGTGATTGAGTTAGAACCTGCACAAAAATACAGAATTTCAGATTTTAAGAATAAAGAGTGCAAGGTGTCAATTCTACCGCAATAGCAAGTGGTTATGCGGGTCGTGATCCACAAA